>JALPQI010013802.1:0-38741 GCA_025490895.1 Thaumatotibia leucotreta | reverse complement strand
AAATTTTATTGTAGATAGATAGAATACTCTTAACAAGAAAGAAAACACGGTTAAAACAAACGATTATACATAGAGGTACACAACAGGCGGTTTGTAATGCAATTGCATTTGGAAACTGTATTTGAAAGTTTAAAAATGTTGAAATGGATTATTTACGACTAGAAAACGGTCGCCGAACTGAAGATTGAGCTCTAAAATAGGGGTGCAAAGTCACTGGTATGATACTAAAGGAAATTACTAAGGTGTGAAATCGAATTGGAGATCAAAAATGTAAACAAATGGGATACCACCACAAAAAAATAATCACGAGAGGGGGGTAATCTAAAATCATTCAAGTACTTATAAAAAATGCGTATTTACCGTCACTGATGGTACGTAGAATGTTTAAATATTTTACAAATTCCATACAAAACATTAAGCGAAATAAATATTTTTTTAATGATATATTTCGCAACTTTTAATAAAATGTAAGGTGTTTAATTTATACTACTGGCAATGATAAGAAATCTTAAACATTTGGTTCGCAGTTATAACAACAACTAGTTTATTCGTAATTTAATACGGTACCTACACTAAGAACCATTTAAGAGGGTTCGCATTTATAACTATGTACTTTAAAAATCAAAACAAGAGGTTGAACCAAATGACTGTTTTATGAAGTCATAAAAACTCCTAAAATTTAGCATTATAAATTACATTAATACAGATTTTAGTATTTTTACCACCTACAAATCAATCATTTTCATATACTTTCATATAATCGAAATGGATTCGATCGTAACTAAGATGAAGACTGGAATTCGTTCCCAGACTATCCTAAAGATTAAAGTAACACGACATTCGTTTCAAACATTGATTATGTTGATTATTTACATCATTCTAGCAAATTTTCTAGGTTTTATTTTTGTAATCAGGAACCGTCGACACTCAGATGTAGGTTTTTTATTGTCATATCCAAAAATATGTTAACGATTGTGATACTTTGTGTATCGAACATACTTTGACTTTTGTGTATCTACATCTACACATAAAACATTGTCTGAAGGTGCGGTTAAACTAAAAGAGCATTCGCTGTTCTAACCCCCCACTCTACGAAATTCGATCGGTACACAAAACGTGATTGGTTGATTTCTTAGAACGGGCGCTAGAACAGCGAATGCTCTTTTGGTTTAAGCGCACCTTTAGGTTTAGTACCTGTAAGGATAGTTGTAAGTGAAGTGTTAAATAAAATAAAATAAAAGACCAATCTCAAAATGCGACGTTAATTTACAAAGGTGTTAAAAACTACATTCGATATAAAACGTTTTATACCCCTGGAATGTCACTTTAACATTGACTTTGTAATGTCATGTCATTGTCATAGATTGTTTACATTTTTGATCTCGAATTCAATTTCAGAGCTTAGTACCTACTTTGTTCATCTCATGGGGATATACTTGGAACTGATTTTTTTTATTTATTTTAGAAAACAATATTCCTAAACTAATGGTTTTAAGAATAAATAAACCAAATTATATATAAACAATGAAATTCGCGTATTTATTTTAACAGATCGTAGGACCTTACGCCTCAGTGCTGCCATCTCACCGCCCCACAGTGCCAAAAGTATCAAGAACACTCATTGTCGACAGGTTGAGAATCCTTATTTAAGATTTGCATATGAATAGCGGACAGCTCACGACCGATCTTTGTGGAACTCTCTGGGGGAGGCCTATGTCCAGCAGTGGACGTCAATTGGCTGATGATGATGATGATGATGATGATGATATGAATAATATTTGCTGTTAAAGTGAAGTCCGAATATGCGGCCCATTTTCAGTGTGGAGTTGTCCAAACAAGGAATTTAAACAGGGTGTTTTCATTGATTTCCGTGAAATTTACGAGAAGCTTAAATATTTACATCAAGTATACCTAATTACTTTATCTTTGAAACTAGTGTCTTAACTCTTAACTCTTACTGTTATTGCGTTATTAAAAAAAATAATGATAAAGTACATTGCAACCTAAGGGTGCGGCTCCACTGAGGCGGAGAGGAGCGGAGATGTGCAAAATGTGTGTGTCTATTCTATTCTAAAAAAAAAAACTAGAAACTTTTTTTTTCGTGTACCTCCCCAACTGGTGCAGTGGGGATGATTTTTTTATTTCATATAAGCCTATAGTGTGGGGTATCATTGAATAGGTCTCGTATTCAATGATATATATATATATAAATAATAAGGGTATTAAAACAAAGTTTTTTTCTAAAGTCAATATATTTTCGGAGATAATCGCTCCAGAAGAAAAAAAGAAATTGTGTCCCCTGCCTCCACTGCCTGCCTCTAACTTTTGATCCGTAAGTCCAAAAATATGAAAAAAATAATCAATAGTGGGCTTATAGAGTACTTTAAAATAAAACTATTTTGGACATAATCGGCCCAGCCGTTTTTGAATAACTACGGAACCCTACACTGAGCATGGTCGGTTTTTTATTTACATGTGCCGTCACCGTCAGTCACCTTAAATTAACTTTAATGTCATTTTTAAGGTTCGTTCGTACTGTCCATTTCATGTATTATGTGTAAAAACTATTTTATTGCCTTTTTATGCAAAAAGATAAACACAAAAGTAGCTCCACTGTGCTTTAGTAAGCAGCCTGTTCAATTTAAGGGAAAATTAAAATAAACACGGTGTAGAATTTGAAATGGATGACCATTTAACATTTAAATGAAATTACTATATCGATACCTTTAGGCTCAAAGGGCGTAAACGCCATTTTGGCCAAAATGAGTTTTGAATGCAGTTTCGTTCAGCTTTTTTTTCTCTATCGATATGTGTAGTTAAAACAACGAAATTCGACATTTTAGGGCATATACGACCCACGTATTTCTAGGAGATTTTTTAAAAGCAAGAGGCGTATTTGATACATTTACACAATTATTTGTTTATTTAGGTAATAAGTTCAGAAATAAAAAAAATAAAGAGGTCTTATAACAAAGTTGTTATAAAATGTTTATAATACAAAACTAAACAAGCTCATACGACGTAGAAATTATACTACTTAATTTAGGTAGTATGACTCTAGTAGGCTAAATTAGGTTTATACGCCCGTATCCTTGCATTGTACGTTTTAAAATGACTCATACGCCGTAACGTAGTAGGCATGCTGCGCCTCTTACGCCCTATGATAACAAAACTTTTTGACTTATACGCCCCAAGAAATGTACAAATTATGGCTTATAGGCTCGCTAAGTTATTTTATTATTTCAAAATTGCTTACGTACTGTGTACCTATACGATAGTAATGATTCATTGTCATTATCCAATTATAAAGTAAGAATGAACAGTTATTGCGTTATTAAAACTACAGTATAGAAGCGAATGAACGTAAGAATGAACAGTTATTGCGTTATTAAAACTACAGTATAGAAGCGAATGACCATCATTCTAAATCTATGTATACTTACCTGTATACTGGCGTACCTATGCTGCAAGTGTGAAATGAAAAGTGTAGACAGATAATGTGATAAAAATGGGAGACATTGTGTATAATGTGTATAAATTTACGTTCAATTTCAGTCGACATTTTTAATTTACAGTACGCACAGTTATATTTTTTGGTTCTGTGCGTTTTAAACATAAATTTAATTTAATGATTAAGTATTTTAAAAGTCTTCTACTCCATTTAGTATTTAATTAATATCTACATAATTATATGTTGGTAATTTAAAAAAGAAAGAAATGCTATGTGAGAGTAGAAATTAAGTTGTGTCTATAGGTTTTATAAAAATCAAAAGGTAATGATTTGTGATTATTAGTATTCTAAAAGCACGCTTTTATATTTAATTTAGTAGTTAATATGTATGTGTTGGTAATTATAAGGAAAAATAATACTAAATGAGAGTAAATGTACCTTACATTGCATCTAGAGGATATTATTGAAAGAAATATATAATATAATAAAGATGTCATTGTTAATTGCTGTTTGTAAGAAGCTCATCAAAACTTTCATCTGGAGTATAGCATTTTATGGGTGTCAGGCGTAGGCCATGACGAAAAAGGACAGAGAGATACTGGAAGCATTTGAAATGTGGAGCTGGAGATGAATGGAGAAGATAAGTTGGACAAAAAATATCACAAATGAAGGAGTGCTTAAAAGAGTGAATGAAAAAAGGAGTTTGCTAAAGATAATAAAAAATAGGAGAGGGAAAATGTTTGGTCACCTTATACGACATGACGCTTTGATAAAAAAAACATAATAGAATGAAGAATTGAAGGAAAGCGAGGAAGAGGGAGACATAGAGGAATTTACATGAAACAAATAAAAGAGAAAGTAGCCGTTGTGTCGTATAAAGAAGTCAAGGAGGTGGCTTTAGACAGAGTTAGATGGATACAGTTACATTCATCAGTTACGCCGACAAGAGTTTGACTCTTAAATTTATGATGAATTGTTGTTTGTTTTACTGGTTTCATATCGCATTTTAATCTGGGCTTTGGTAGTAGCTTAATTGTCCAATAACGCCATTAACATTATTTTTATCCCTAGACATAAAAGAAAAATATAATCAGCAACAGCATAGTCAGTGTAGACATTTTTTTAAATAAAAGCAGCAACCTTTTAATTGATTGTAAGTATTTTTTTAACCCCACGGTGTATTATACACCCATTCAGAGCATTGCCTATGTTATGAATGAGTTTATAAGACCGATTATAACTATGGTATTGTGATATACGCCCCATTTAGACCAAAACTCAAACGTTTAGTAACCAATACTCCCTACATTTTTTGCATATTATGTGAAGTTTAAGGGCGTAAACGCCATTATTTCAAAAAGTTAAGGGAGTATAACACACCCTTTTTCTTTATTTATTCATTTATCCTAAATTATTGATATTCAAAATGTTTATCTTAAAAATTCAAGTACGTTGGCCAAAATTTAAGTTATTCTGCCAAAAAACAAAGAAGTTATGATTTTTTTTCTAAAATACTTTTCTTTTTTTGCTTCTCCTGTAAAGTGGCAATTTGGCGTTTACACCCTTTGAGCCTAAAGGTATTGATATTATATGTAGATAAACGTGCACGTGAGACGTGCATATCCTGTCCTTATTTTTTAACATCCTTTTCAATCCTTCTTCGCCCCCTTACCTTTCCGAAGGATTTGTTTATTTAGCTGACGGTAGTAATCACCGCTTGCGTTCGAGTGCTAACCTAACTCTTGCTTTGCCGTGTAATAAGTCGCATACGTACTCTAGATCTTTTTTGGTGCGTGCTGTGAAATTGTGGAATGGGCTTCCATTATATTGATTTAAACTTTCACGATTATCACTCATATTTTAAAGACAAACGGGTCTTAATCGCGTAAACTTACGTTTAATTATATCCTGACGTTTCGGGCATGACGTTACACCCGTGGTCGCAGGCAGACTGGCGAGAGAATGTATCAACACCTTCGAGCTGCGCGGGTTTTTCGAACTACCCGCACTTGATCTTGATTATTCACTTCTAGGCTAGGGTTGTCACTAGGCCTACACACAACACTCACAACATCCAATGGCTTTAAAATGGATGTTTCACCACGCTTACATTTGTAAATCACGGGATTCCACGCGGATGAGATTCCTTGCCCCTCATTTTGATTAAAATTCCGATGTTTCTTAATTTCAATAGCTTCACGTACTTTTCGGCTATGATGTATACGCTCGGTTGAGAGGACTTTTGGGTTATGGAGCTCAATCCAGTGGTTAGGTCCGGACTCCAACAAATGCTCGGCCACAGCAGACTTATTCGTTTGACGCTTTTTAAACAGCCGTGATATGTTCCTTGACCCTTTCCGCTATGGTGCGTTTGGTTTCCCCAATATAGGAACTACCACAGCTACAATCGATTTTATAAACGCCCGGTGTGTGGTAAGGTAAAACATCCTTAGGCGACCTTAGATGCCCTGCCACCTTTGATAACGGCATGTAAACGGTTGGTATGGAATACTTATTCAAAAGCGTACCTATTTTGTCCGTTACACCCCTGACATAAGGCAAAAATGCCGGTCGCCTTGCAACATCTGGATGTTTCTTCCTCGGTGTTCGTCTGGGTTGCCGTCTGTTCATTATGTAGCCATTTCTCTTCAGAACCTCCTGAACGTGCGACATCTCAATTTCTAGAAATTCAGGGTCACAAAGGTCATGTGCTCTGTTCTTCAGAGAATTAACCACAGACTGAAGCTGCCGGGGGTGGTGGTGAGACAGAGCGTTCAAATACCTGTCTGTGTGTGTGGGCTTCCTATAGACAGTGTGCGCCAAAGAAACATCATCTCGACCTATCACCTTTACGTCCAGAAAAGGCAAACTGCGCTCCGATTCCAATTCATATGTGAATCTGACTTTAGTATGAATGGAATTGAGATACTGGAGTAATTGCTCAACTTCATGCTTGCCACCTCTCATAACGCAGAAGACATCATCGACATATCGCTTCCATAATTTCACTGCCCATGGTTGCAGATTTATGCTGGCCTCGAAATGCTCCATCCAGATATTTACTAAAACCGGTGCCACAGGGCTACCCATAGCAACTCCGTCGATCTGGAGATAATGCCCCCCTCGATATAAAAAGTAGCTTCCTTCTAAACAATTCCGGAGCAAAACCATGACAGAACTCACTATCCCATTGTCAGCTAGCCTCTTTCGAACTACTTCTAGACACTCTTTAACCGGGACATTGGTGAAAAGTGACTCAACATCGAAACTCACCATTAAGTCTCCTGGTTCCAACGTTATGTCCTTAAGAATGTCTATGAAGTGACGGGAATCCTTCACGAAAGACGACGTGTTTCCCACAAGCGGCTGCAGCACCGACGCAACATGCTTTGCCAGATCATAAGTAGGTGAGGCGATTTGACTTACAATAGGTCGCAAAGGCACGTTCGGTTTGTGTACTTTCGGTAACCCGTACAATTTCGGCGGTTGCACTGTTTTAGGCTTGTACAAGCGGTTAAAGACGTCTTCCTGAAATAACACCTCATGGTCCCTGATGACAGCCCTAATCCGACGCGTAACTCTGGCAGTGGGATCATATGAGACAGACTTATAGACGCTAGTGTCACTCAATAAAACCCGAATCTTAGCGTCATAGTCGATTGAGTCCATGACCACAGTGGCGTTCCCTTTGTCAGCCTTCAGAACCAGTATATTCTCATTCGCTTTCAAGTTCCTCAGGGCTGATCGCTCATCTGCAGTAACATTGCTCTTCGGTAGTGTGGCCTTCCGCAAAATAACCGCAACATCCTGTCTAAGAACGGTGGTCCACGGGTGTAACGTCATGCCCGAAACGTCAGGATATAATTAAACGTAAGTTTACGCGATTAAGACCCGTTTGTCTTTAAAATATGGGCTTCCATTGTCCCTCAGACAGTCCCAGTCTGTAGCGTCACTCAAGAACAATCTGAAAAAGTTGTGGCTCTCCTACATTTTGTGATTTGGTTGAGTATTCTATTTATTGATGTGTAGTATATGTATTAAATATTTTAATTATATGTGTATTGGATGTATGAGTTTATCTTAGTTGGTATAATAACAGTTAAGTTTTTGGTATTACTCAAATATATTATCCACTGTACACGGTATGTTTGTCTATCTTTTGCTTTAAATAGACGACCCAAATGTGTATTTTTGCCTGTGTTTTGTGTACAATAAAGAATTTACATACATACATACATACATAAACCACTGTAAGTGCTAAGGGTGAAGACACATTTATCAGCATGCGTACGCATTTTGTCTATAGAAAATGTCAGTTTAATATGGGACCGGGTCCAGCTTTCCGCACGCGTACGCATGCTTACACGTTTCGTACTAAACGGCCAATTTTGTTAGACAAAATTCGTACGCATGTTGATAAATGTGTCTTCACCCTAAGTGCTAAACCAGCAGGCTGTATGCTTATAGCCACTGCAACAGTTTCCAAAATAAAATCTATAGCCGTACCATGAATTGGAAAGTAAAGGATACGTTAGATTTTACTCGATCGCGCTCGCTCTGACATATTGGAGCGAGCGCGATGGCCTGTTTACGTATCGAGAAAACGAGGAAAGTCGCGGTACCTACTGAGACGTGTTCTTTATTCCGTATAAATATTTCAAGTCACGACCCTTGAGATCTAGTATCACGAAAATCACTTTATTAATCAGGAAATAAGGGGCTGAATAAATTTCGTAATAAACTTCGTCTTACCAGTGTTAGGCTTGCAAGTCACTTTCTCGCCATTTCTTATTATGGAGAATACGAAGGACACTTCTGTATCTTTTGTAGCGATAGATAATTTATCGCTAAAGTTTTTCTATTGACAAGGATTTGAACTTTAAAAGTTGTATCTCAAATGACAAGTTTCGATAGATATTGGTTTTGAAAGATAGACAATGTACAGTTTTAGAGAAGAGTGTCTTAACCCTTAAATGCATGGTGTACGATGTATCGTACGTAACCAAAACGTAGTTGGTGTTTGAAAACTAGATATGTACATTATGTTCTAAGGGTTAATTTTGCAAGGAAATTTGATGAACTTTCAAACTTATTACTGATTCGTTGGCGTAACTGTATTAAAAAAACTTACATGTGTTTTTAAGCAAGGTGGCGGAAATTTGTTTTCGTTGCGTGCGTTTACTTGTTTTTAACTAAATAATGAATTATTTTTTACTGGAATTTTGTAATTCATACCAAAACGATTTTAAAATTACTGAATTTACTATACTTTTCAATCTAAAGGTAAATAATATTTGTATGTTTTATCATGCACGATTTTGCAAAAAATGTATGATGTATCGAAATTTTGATTAGTAGTACAAACTCCACCCAAAATATGTCAACAGATTTGTTTTTTCTATTTTTCTCGTGCTTGCGACGCCATTAGACGCCATTTTGTTTGTGGAACGAAAAGAAAAAGTAATGCATTTAAGGGTTAAAGTTTGGTCTGGACTACTGATTGCTCAAGTGCTCAGGGTTATACGACTTGATACGACTGCTGTCGTAACAAAGGTATGTAGGTTATGTAACATGTAAATTATAAGTAATTAGAAAAAAAAAAAACTGGTTAAAGCCACGTATTTATTCTTCCGTTTGGAGTAGTCATAGCATAGATCGGGCGGCTCAATGCTTGTTAATGGAGACCTAATAATAGGCTCTCCGAAACCGGTCGCGCGTAGTGTCTCAACCGATTCGAGCCCCATGCCGATCTAGAACCTTCTAGAAATTACAGGCTGTTAGTAAAGTAAAGTTTACGTCACTTTCGACCACTTCGACATAGTTCTCGAATATCCTAAAATTAAAATTGGTTGACTGTGTAATTGCTATCATATACAATATACGTGGGATCGAACGAGGTAGCCGTAAATATCGGTACACGATTCTATTGCCATGGCATTACGGTACATGTTCCGTTATTTATGAGCAACTGGTATTGTGTACATATTTAGAGCCTATACCTACTGATGCCGTTCTACACAAACAGTGGAAATTTGTATTAGCATTTAACCAAAAATACGGCCGCTACCGTACCCAAAAACTTTTGAATAAAATCAAATTGCTCCGACAATAGTTCCAATCGTTCGATTGACGTGGGTTCGATTAATTCTGGTGCCTATAATTAAGCACTTTCAGGACTTTTGTATGAATAAAACCAATTACAGATGGGGAAAGGTCACGAGTTCCTATTATGCTACGGCTACATACGTTGCGGTAGAATTATCGCAAAAAAGCTTCGTCTTCGGTCTACGGCAAATGTACACTACTAATTATATAGAGAGCAATATCCCTTACGAAATTTACCTCTTTATACATTTTTCAAGTCCAAAATAAAAAACAAAAAACTAGTTATGTTCTCGATAGTGTTCGTTAGTGTTCTGTCGTAATGATCGCCTTCTTCATTCTTAGTACATCTATACTAATTAACTGCATTTTCAAGTGAGTTTATTATCTTGTATAATGTGTGCTTTCTGTCCAATAACGTTAAAAGATACATCATCTTGAGTCCGTTTATCAAATGTCGATAATATGTCTCAGTGAGAGCGTTATAGGAAGTGGGTGAACATAAGATATTGTTTATTTATTTAATCTTTAATGCACAAAATAAAAATCATACAAAAGGTGGACTATGAAGCATTCTCTACCAGTCAACCATCGAGCAAAACTGAGAAACTTACTTAACACTTACTTACTTACTTTACTTAATAGTTTATATGTATTTTATTGTCACTTACTTTTCGTCGGCTGAGAATGCAATTGTGCTATACGCCACTTGCCTTGGTTTACAGGAGAGCGAAATGAAACAAAAAAAAAAAATTTCTTGAAATGTCTTATAATTTTGCAATATTTAACTTAACTGACGCTTTAGTATATTCATTTACTATATTTTGTTATATGCAATTAATGCTTAACTTATTATAGTCATGAGATATAAGTAGTTTTACAATTGCCATATCCATTTTGGTAAGAAAATGTTTAACTTGCTATGTATGATATGACACAAAGTTATGGATGTGTCACAAAATGTTAGTGCAATGTCAAGAAAGGTAGACATTAAAAAGCAATTTTTTATGCAAATAAAAGTTATTTTACGACTAGATTTATTTCTAGTCAAGACGATAATTTATATCGAATATGAAGACATACTTATTCACGTGAATATGGTGCCAATATTGATTCCCAATATTTATGTGAATCATTTTTTTACTTTCTTGTAAATAGGTACCATCTAATAGGTGACCTTCTCTATTTTGTGGAATGATAAGCTTTTCAACGTTATCTAGTGCTAATGTCGATATGAAAAAATATCGATGAGAACAGCTTATAATACGTTTACTAATGAACGACATATTAACGTTATTATTTCTTATCAACTAATAAAATTACAGTTTAACTACACGCTCTATAAATTAAAAGACATTGTAACACTTTGGACCGTGTGTCTAGACATCTTAATGGATATAATTTATACTGAGCATTTCATCAAGTTTTCGTTGGTTTAGCAGGGATGAATTTAACGTGTAGTATGCCCTAGACTCGGGCAATATCATGGGAAAATAGAATAGAGGTGGAGACTTGTCTTGTGATAGCTTTTTGTTAGTAAGAATTTACCTTGTGTGTGATAGTGGTGTCCTCATGCATTCCATTGTTTAATACCGTTCTGCCTGTGTTGCACTGCCAGTTTAGGTTAATCACAACACTACGCACATTCAGACTATATGTCTTCTTAATAATCAACTTGAAAGGACATTATAAATGCGATTTGTTTCCGTTGTTTACGTTCTTTTGCTAGGTTATGTTCCTGATACATTGATTTGGCATTTGACGTTTGACAGGTGTGCTTGTCTATGGTCCAAAATCCGTTCCACACGCCCGGTTTTAGAAAACATGTTAGATTTTTATTGTCAAGACGTATTATTTACAATTTACCTTTAAAATGGTTTATCTCAATTTCTAGGAACATATTTCTATAAAATTTTAATTGTTGGTAAGGATCGATTTGTGTCCAAGTCATTCGCACGAGCACAAAAGGTGGCGCTGCGATCGCCGACGCGGTTCTCTCTGGTTCGGCCCAAAATGTCGTCTCGTCATTGGGAATCCGGCATACGATATGTGAGCATCTAAAATTTAACCATTGGATCCCAATCACGTGGAAATGGTAAGTATTTTGTTAGTACAAGTACAGGGAGGCATAATCATCCCTCTAAAATCTCTTTCATAAGTTGATCAATGTAATTTTTGTTTCAGCCGCGCCCGGTATTTCTCTCAACTTAGCAACATGAATATATAGTCCTGTTCGTTCTAGTATAATAAGGATTTGTTAACACCAATTCAACATTTGGTAAGTAGTAAAATGAGGTGTTCCTCACTATAATGCCTAGGATGGCTTTCGATATTGTGAATTGTTAATTTCATAAGATAAATTTCTTTTTCAGCAAACGCCATTTTGACCTGCACGCACATGGACCGCTAACCTTATTTCAATAAAGAAAAAAACCAGCTTATAAACTGGTAAGTGTTTTATTAAACCCGTGGTTCACGTGTTTAATTACATATAAAAGCTCTTGATAGATAGGTATGAATAATTTCCTAGAATTTAACCAAATATTGTCTCCATTGTTCCAGGTTTTTTTATTTTCATTGCTAGTTACATATTTACATCTACTTATTTCATCTTTCTAAATCTTCGGTCCTATGGATAGTTTCATTTTATTGCGTCGATCTTTTCATCATCCTGGAGTCCTGAGTCTGCACTACGGGTCACCGGCGGTAAACTCGGAGGTCTGGTCCTGTTCACTGCTCCGGCCCACCCATGTCTGGCAGCGGAGAAGTATTCATGAGAGTCTAGTGAAGAGCACCAACCACAAACCACGGTTTCTATTTAAATCCACCGGTACCTAGTAGAGTAGACAGGTATTTATAAATTTCCTATATAAGGTTTGCTGCCAAATTAAACCTCGGATGGTATGTCTCTTATGCCCCGAGCCATTACTGTTTTGTAAACTACTATATAAAGGGATTTCCTCAAGCTAAAACATAAAATAGCATATAAATTCTGGTTCCTAAATTTCCCCCTGTGAATAGCATTTAACTTACGCTATAACATAAGACTTGTTTACTACTGTCAATATTAATTAGTTCACCGAGTGTGTTACAAACTGCTAGACCATATGTGAATACACGTTAGAAGCCTAATGTTATCTTTTATTGTTTGAACCTGACATACGACAGACGGAGGTTGGATCAAAGGGCGTCCATTATTTCTTAAATTCTAGATCCAGACTCTGCTCCATTAGGAGGTGGCCGATCCACGATCCTGAGTTAGTCTTTTACTTAATCTAGCCGTGAGCATTCCTACTTTCTTTATAGGTGAATGGCCCCTGACCATTTATGCTTCAGTGGCGTACCCAACGTATGGCCTTTTGGGGTATGACAGGTTCATGCAATTAATATTTTAGATATAAGGTGTTAATATAAAACTTTCTGCGAATGTTGAATTGATGCTTAGTTCTTAAGTAACTGTTTTAATTTTACTCAAACGTCTATACTATACGTTTAAGAATACAAACTTAAATACGTACTAGCTTATTCTGATATATTGACTTATGCTATATTTTAAACAAGTTCCACTATAGAACTTTTCACTTTCTAAATAATAACTAATATCATAAGTGACTTTATCACGTTAATGTGAAGTAGTAAACCTTATAAAGTTGAAACTATCTTTGAAACTTAAACTGATTTAACATATATTAAAATAAAACAAACATGGACTTCTTAATAGCTGGTTGCAAAATAACACACCTTCACAAGGACGAGATCTCACATGAATTGTCGATTCGTAAACTTCCAGTCAATCCAATCTCACGTAGGTCGAGTCTTTCTATGGCGTTGAAGCAAACTGCTCAATTAGCTGAAAAGGGTGGTCTGAAGTTAGTAGAAGTGGTTCGAAGCAATCCAGCATCTGAAATTGAAATTTGTCAACGGAAAGCAGAGGAAATCGAGCAGGAGATTCAGGACGATTTATCAGCCGCTGCTACCGAAAGACTGTCATCCCGTTGCAAATACTTGCTGTGTCGCCTTTCTCGTTTACAGGATGAATCTGAAGAAATACAGCTGTTGAAGGCGATGATCAACACCATGTTAGATAAACTGAATAAGGATGATAACTCGTCAATATCATCAAACTCGGATAGCGATGATCCTTCTGTTAAGGAGTCTTGTGTTGTTAAAAAGGTTATCTATCAACCTGATCGAACGTTTAATATCAATTCTTTGAATTTAAAGTTTAGAGGCGACTCTTGTATTCGCATCTTTCTCACCAGATTGGAAGAGCTTCGTGTCGCACGTAGGATTTCCGAGGATAGGATTTACCGAGGTTTTCCTGAAATTTTAGAAGGACCTGCTCTGTCGTGGTTCCGTGCCCAGCGCACCATTCTGCGCACCTATAAAGAAGTTGTTTCAGCTTTGCAGGAGGAGTTCGACATACCTGACCTTGATCATATTCTTTTACAGGAGATTCGGAGTAGGACTCAAGCTAGAACGGAGACCATTGTATACTTCGTATCCACGGTTCTAGGAATGTACGAACGGCTTAACCGCCAAGTATCAGAAGAAGAAAAACTTGATACGATGTTGAGAAACATCAGGCCAGAATTTTCGAAAGTCCTTGCTCTGCATGATGTTAAGTCCATCCAGCAATTGAAAACCCTGTGCAAGCGGATTGAGTTATCTCAAGTTAAGGCTAATCATTTTCGTGAACCGGTTTTGCCAAAACAAGATGGCCAGTCCTCATCTTTCGTCATAGGGAAGGGTAAAGAGTTTCCATATAAGTCGACTCCACCTCATCCTCACAATTCTTCCAAAACGTTTGTGGCCGCTGTAGCCCAGACGCCTTGCAATTCTAATCCTCAACTTAAGTGTTTCCGTTGTGGTAGAACCAATCACTCCACTAGATCTTGTAGGTTATCTAGAGATATAGTCTGTTTTAAATGTGGAGAAAAAGGAGTTCGCACTCCGGACTGCACCAAATGTAAGGAGTCAAAAAACTAAATAACTTTGTCTTTTCTAATAAAAACAACTATAATCCTTCTGCTCCCTTTCACGCAGAAAAGACAATATATTTTAATCCTCCACAGGGAGATGACAGAGTATACGCACTTTTAAATATAATGAGTCTTAACTTTCGTGGTCTCTTGGACTCGGGTGCCAGCACTAGCTTCTTAGGTAGTGATAGCCATCGTATATTTTCTACGGGTGGGGGTATTCCCATTCAGAAACATAAAAAACCGATAATTATTCGCGTAGCTAATGACAATTGTTTGTTATGTACGGAATATATGGTCTTGCCCATTAATTATAAAGGGGACGTTAAACTTGTACACTTTAATATTCATTCTCAAATTGCGCAACCTATGGTTCTTGGCTTAAACTTCTGGAGAGCTTATAACTTAGCCCCAGGTCTAATTACTAACATACCTAAAGAAGACAGCCATTATCTGGCTAGCCTTGATTTTGTACCTACTGACACAGGCTTAATAACTTACGATTCGTTAACTCAGGAACAGAAATGTCAGCTCGAAGCTACTAAAAAGTTTTACGATCAAATTGATACGGATAAAGTTGGCCTAGGTAAAACTCACTTAATTGAACATGTTATTGACACGGGGGATTCACCTCCTATCAAACAAAAATACTACAGACTTAGTCCTAATAAACAAGCAGCGTTAGAAGATGAAGTAAGTCGTATGTTACAAGCGGGAATAGTAGAACCTTCCCACTCGCCTTGGAACTCACCAGTCGTTATGGTTGAAAAACCTAACGGGGATTTAAGATTATGCTTGGACAGTAGGAAGTTGAACTCGGTATCCAAATCTGACGCTTACCCAGTACCTTACGTTCATTACATTCTAGATAACTTACGTGATGCAAAATTTCTAACATCTCTTGACTTAAGTGCTGCGTATCATCAAATACCTCTAAGTGAACAGTCCAAAGAAAAAACTAGCTTCACCGTGCCTGGTAAAGGTCTTTTTCATTATAAACGCATGTGTTTCGGTTTAGTCGGAGCGAGTGCAACTATGCAACGCCTAATGGATACTCTTTTTACGGCTGAATTTGATAACAAGGTGTTTTGTTACATTGATGACATAATTATCTGTACTTCAGACTTTCAAGAACATCTTCGGTTACTAAAGGCCGTCTTTGAAAAACTAAAATCGGCAAACTTAACTATTAATATGAGGAAATCACTTTTCTGTAGGAGTGAACTCAAGTATTTAGGATATCTTATTGACAAACACGGTCTCAGAACCGACCCCTCTAAAGTGGAGGTTATAGTAAATTTCCCAACTCCAGATGACGCTAAAGCTGTCAAACGTTTTCTTGGTATGTGCGGTTGGTACCGCCGTTTTATAAATAACTTTGCAAAAATAGCTCGTCCGTTATCACGACTTACCAGCAAAAAGATAAAATTTGTCTGGTCAAATGAAGCTAATGATTCTTTTAACTTACTTAAGTCTGCCTTAGTATCAGCACCTATTCTTAAATGTCCTAATTTCAATGAAGAATTCTTTATACATACTGATGCATCCTCTTTCGCCATTGGAGCGGTTCTCACTCAGAAATACGACGGCGTGGACCATCCGATCGCGTATTGCAGCCGTACGCTGAATCAACAAGAGACTAATTATTCAGCTACCGAGAGGGAACTCTTAGCAGTGCTCTATGGGTTAGAACAAGACAGAGCCTATGTAGAGGGTAGAAAGTGTTTTATTGTGACAGACCACGCATCGCTGAAATGGTTCTCTAATTTGAAAAATCCGACGGGACGTTTGAACCGTTGGGCTTGTAGACTAAGTCAATTTAACTTTGGGATTATTCACCGTAAAGGAAAAGAACACGTCATACCGGATTGTTTATCGCGTGTTCACATTAGTTCCATTGATGTTCCATCATTACAAGATCCATGGTACCTAGATTTATATAATAAGGTTATCGAAAAACCTTCTCTTTTTCCAAATTTTAAAATAGAAAATAATCAACTGTATCGTTTCTCTAAGAATAAATATCGTCTGACAGATCAATTTGACTGGAAGCTGGTAGTTCCTTATGAGAAGCGGAAAGATGTGTTAAATAAGTATCATGATGATCCTACTGCTGGACATTTTGGGGTGTCCAAGACTCATTCTAAAATAGCCGATGTCTATTATTGGCCTACCTTGTTTCAAGATGTAAAAGAATACGTAGACTCTTGTGAAATTTGCAAGACCTATAAACCTGTTAATTTGGCTCGACCTGGTCTTATGGGATCTCCCAGACGTGTATCGTCACCAGGCGAAGCAATTTCCTGTGATATTCTTGGTCCATTTCCTCCATCTTATATGAGAAATCAATATATCTTCGTATGTACTGATTATTTCAGTAAATATGTAACTTTATTTCCTTTGCGCACTGTAACGGCGAAAGCAATCGTTAAGTGCATGGAAAAAGGAATCTTTCTAGTACATGGGGTACCCAAATATCTCTTCTGTGACAATGGTGTTCAATTTACCTCCAAAGATTTTAGAGACCTGATGAATAAATACAGTGTCCCTCATATTTTCTATAACCCTAGATATCATCCTCAAACTAACCAGACGGAACGCGTAAACCGCGAGCTGGTAAGAACCATTGCATCTTACGTGCGTTCTGATCACCGTAACTGGGACAAGAACCTTGCGGAGATCCAATGTGCTCTCAATAATGCCAAACACGAGGTCACCAAACACACGCCGTATTTCTTGACGCACGGTCGTCAGATGATTCTAGAAGGTTCTCTATATAACGATGATGGTCCTATAGATCAAAATTCCATCCATCTGGATACTAGTGATAACCTTTCTGAAAAATTGAAAGAACTCAAAGTAGTTTTCCAGAAGGTTAAAAACTCGTTGCTTGCCTCCCATGATCGTAACGCTAAGCATTATAACATGAGGAAGCGTAACGTAGAACTCGAAGAGGGCCAAATGGCTTATAAGAAATGTTTTCCATTGTCGAATGCCGCTAAATACTTTTCAGCAAAATTAGCACCCCGGTACGAAAAATGTGTTGTACACAAAAAATTAGGACCACTTGTCTATACTCTAAAGTCCTTAGAAGGGAAACTTCTAGGAAACTTTCACATAAAGGATATAGTCCGCCCTGGCGAAGCCGAGCCGTCATCCTAACGGTACTCGTCTTTCGTTCTGAGACCTAGATATATCCAATACTTATTATATAAGGAATGAGACTCTGTCTACATTAACCTTACTATACGGTTCCGGATGCATACGGAAACCAACAAAATTCCCTATTCTGTCCTTATAAAGACTCATAGAGGAACCTTAATCCTTCAACACTAATATCTTTGCTGAGATTCATCTGACTAGTTAGTCATAAAAAAAAAAAAAACAAAAAAAAAATACATTTTAACGATTTATTCTCCTAAGTAGGGAAACCTTATCATAGTGATTGAGTTATCTCTAACCAAGAGGAATTCTGCTGAAAGAAGTGCATTTAAAAACTATCTTCCAGTGATTTTGACTTGGTCAAAATACCCTTTCGAGATCTAGTAACAGTGAATCAGCTAGTCATTCTAGCGTTCCCTTTGCTACCTCGTGTGTAAATAAATAGGCATTTTCTTTAATAAAGTAAAAGACACAAACGCCTAGATATTAGGTAGTCCTATTAAGCATTTCTATTATTTATTAGCGGTTAAGTCTCGTTGGTAGAAGCTGCAGATTCACCACGATATAATTGTAGTGTAAGAGTAATCGATAAGTTTCGTTGAGTCTCAGGTTGTCCTGGATTTTATTATTAAGTTCTGACATCGTCCTCGATGGTCTACCAAGTAGATTTTCTTGTTTAGTCTTATATCATTTAGCCCTATAGCTAGTTTTTATGGTACATGCCTGATCAGCATTCGTACTCCCTCTTTAGGTGTAGGATTTGTTTAGAATAAATTTATATTCCTAAGTGTTACCGTACATTTAGCAGTTTACTTCCACTCTTAAAACCGTGAACGATAATTTTACTTTATTCCTTACTAACTACTAAACACCCTTACTTTCGCTTATTAATGCTTAATTCGCAATCAACTAACTTAATCAAGCTTATGCCACCCTTTTGCACTTATATCCCCTCATCAACTCCTAACTAATACTTAACATACTCTGATACCTGCTTACTAACGGCTTTACGCAATTAACCTATCCTGCTTAAGCCATGCATTAACCTGTCTCCTGCGGGTTTTTTTTTTTTTTTTTTCTTCTCACCTACTTTCTTTCTCTTCAAAAAAAAATTAAATTTTTAATTTAATTTTTTTTTTAACCCAACTAAAGATGAACTGTAACACTTTGGACCGTGTGTCTAGACATCTTAATGGATATAATTTATACTGAGCATTTCATCAAGTTTTCGTTGGTTTAGCAGGGATGAATTTAACGTGTAGTATGCCCTAGACTCGGGCAATATCATGGGAAAATAGAATAGAGGTGGAGACTTGTCTTGTGATAGCTTTTTGTAAGTAAGAATTTACCTTGTGTGTGATAGTGGTGTCCTCATGCATTCCATTGTTTAATACCGTTCTGCCTGTGTTGCACTGCCAGTTTAGGTTAATCACAACACTACGCACATTCAGACTATATGTCTTCTTAATAATCAACTTGAAAGGACATTATAAATGCGATTTGTTTCCGTTGTTTACGTTCTTTTGCTAGGTTATGTTCCTGATACATTGATTTGGCATTTGACGTTTGACAGGTGTGCTTGTCTATGGTCCAAAATCCGTTCCACACGCCCGGTTTTAGAAAACATGTTAGATTTTTATTGTCAAGACGTATTATTTACAATTTACCTTTAAAATGGTTTATCTCAATTTCTAGGAACATATTTCTATAAAATTTTAATTGTTGGTAAGGATCGATTTGTGTCCAAGTCATTCGCACGAGCACAAAAGGTGGCGCTGCGATCGCCGACGCGGTTCTCTCTGGTTCGGCCCAAAATGTCGTCTCGTCATTGGGAATCCGGCATACGATATGTGAGCATCTAAAATTTAACCATTGGATCCCAATCACGTGGAAATGGTAAGTATTTTGTTAGTACAAGTACAGGGAGGCATAATCATCCCTCTAAAATCTCTTTCATAAGTTGATCAATGTAATTTTTGTTTCAGCCGCGCCCGGTATTTCTCTCAACTTAGCAACATGAATATATAGTCCTGTTCGTTCTAGTATAATAAGGATTTGTTAACACCAATTCAACATTTGGTAAGTAGTAAAATGAGGTGTTCCTCACTATAATGCCTAGGATGGCTTTCGATATTGTGAATTGTTAATTTCATAAGATAAATTTCTTTTTCAGCAAACGCCATTTTGACCTGCACGCACATGGACCGCTAACCTTATTTCAATAAAGAAAAAAACCAGCTTATAAACTGGTAAGTGTTTTATTAAACCCGTGGTTCACGTGTTTAATTACATATAAAAGCTCTTGATAGATAGGTATGAATAATTTCCTAGAATTTAACCAAATATTGTCTCCATTGTTCCAGGTTTTTTTATTTTCATTGCTAGTTACATATTTACATCTACTTATTTCATCTTTCTAAATCTTCGGTCCTGTGGATAGTTTCATTTTATTGCGTCGATCTTTTCATCATCCTGGAGTCCTGAGTCTGCACTACGGGTCACCGGCGGTAAACTCGGAGGTCTGGTCCTGTTCACTGCTCCGGCCCACCCATGTCTGGCAGCGGAGAAGTATTCATGAGAGTCTAGTGAAGAGCACCAACCACAAACCACGGTTTCTATTTAAATCCACCGGTACCTAGTAGAGTAGACAGGTATTTATAAATTTCCTATATAAGGTTTGCTGCCAAATTAAACCTCGGATGGTATGTCTCTTATGCCCCGAGCCATTACTGTTTTGTAAACTACTATATAAAGGGATTTCCTCAAGCTAAAACATAAAATAGCATATAAATTCTGGTTCCTAAATTTCCCCCTGTGAATAGCATTTAACTTACGCTATAACATAAGACTTGTTTACTACTGTCAATATTAATTAGTTCACCGAGTGTGTTACAAACTGCTAGACCATATGTGAATACACGTTAGAAGCCTAATGTTATCTTTTATTGTTTGAACCTGACATACGACAGACGGAGGTTGGATCAAAGGGCGTCCATTATTTCTTAAATTCTAGATCCAGACTCTGCTCCATTAGGAGGTGGCCGATCCACGATCCTGAGTTAGTCTTTTACTTAATCTAGCCGTGAGCATTCCTACTTTCTTTATAGGTGAATGGCCCCTGACCATTTATGCTTCAACATGTCATATAATATGTACCTCAGGAACAGTGACCGAGGCCTCCTGTGGCCAGGACTTAAATAGCATGGCATGGCAGGAAAGCAGGAGGTCGCTGGTTTGATTCCAGTCTTGATCATTGGGGGTTCCGTCACTTCTTCTGTAGTATATGTCATTTCTTACAATTTATGGTTAGGTACTCGTAATTATAAATGTTATGTAGGTATTTATACCACCAACTTATTAAGATAAAAGCTTGAAGTATGAATGATTTGTCATTATAAATCAAACCTACCTTCTTTGTTGTCATTTATCAAAAGAGAGGGTAGGTAAAAAAAAGTATCGAATCGATACAATCAAATCGATTAATGGATTATGTCACAAAAATGTTGATCGGTTAGTCGCTTGGCACACTGACAAATTTACATTTGTGTCATGTCCGGCCATGGCACAATATTATAATCACTATGTATTGCGGTTTGAGGATATGACACAAAAATATATGTTTTTTTTAAGTATAAAATAAGAATTTTTATAAATCGATTACTGTTATAAACTACAAAAAAAATATTCTATCAAGAACCATTAAAAACCGATTTTGCTTAAAAATGGATATGTCACAATTGCATTCTCACCCGACGTTTTGTTATTGCTCCAATAAAGAAAAATAAAATAAAATAAAAAATGTCAATAAATATTCGTTTAATTTTTTTTTTTTTTTTATACCACGTCGGTGGCAAACAAGCATACGGCCCGCCTGATGGAAAGCAGTCACCGTAGCCTATGGGCGCCTGCAACCTCAGGGTGTCACATGCGCGTTGCCGACCCAATAAAAATAACGTTGGCACAACAAAGTGGCTCCACTCCACCAATTGCTATTATTAATTTTTAATATAAGATTAATAATGGGCAGTGGGCAGCAGCATCATTGAAGTAGCCACATTACTGCGATCTCCAACCCGCATGCCTAGGGTGGTGATGAGCATGTACCTCCTAATACGTCCTCACGATGCGAATGAGCTGAGAGAGGCGGATGATGATAAAGAGCAAGGCAAGAGTTAGATTTGCGTTATAATTAGGAAACTTAACTTACAATGTGAGGGTGTGTAGATATGTATATTTATGGATCTATGTGCTATGTCAAGTCCACTTGAAAAGTTTTGTTAAAGTTTTGCACCCATAGTTCCGACCCCTAGCATATAATCCACAGCGGGGCAAAGGGTCTTCGGTTTTTACACTTTTTACGAAGTACTGAAGTGTTCACGAATATTCGGCTATGAATATCGCGATAAAACGAATAATCGCGTGTGTAGCCGTAGCATTATAGGGATAGAGATATCGCTTTTAACATCGAAAATCGAAGGTTACGGGCAACTCTAATTAAGGCGTAATTGGAGTAACACAAGTAGTTCTAGCTTAGTAATTTGTTCTAAATTTAGACATATTTTGTAATGTTAAGTAGAAACCGTTTACTTAAAATAGCTATTCTGTTAGTGGTCTGATAATGAAGGTTGTTTTTCAACGTTACTATGGGAAATCACTTAAATATTAATGTAGTACATTACGACACAAGTGCAAAAAACATGAAATTCGAAACAAGTGGCGATGTTTTAAAACACGACCGATACGAGCTTAAAAATGGCACCATCTGTACTAAAATATATTTTATATCACGGATCGTTGCAGTGCCAGGCAGCAGTGTCATCGTGATAAACACTTTACAGCGATCGTCAACCCGCTTACCCAGATTAGCGATTATGGACATTACGTCCTAATGCATCCATACTCAATAGGAGAGGCCTATGACCAGCAGTGGCCAACATTGTACCAACTTAAAAGTTACAATCATGAACCAATAGAAAAATAGAACAACCGGTAACGGGACACGGTTAAACCTTAGTTGCCATTTATATTTACGGGATTTATTTTACGATTACTTCATGTAGAAGTAGGTACCGTAGTTATCATCATCATCATATCAGCCAAAAGACGTCCACTGCTGAACAAAGGCCTTCCCCAAAGATTGCCATAATGACCGGTCCTGTGCCACCCGCATCCACTAGTTATACCGACGTTTTATTACGCCATTTTTTCAATAACAGTGTAGCTTTAAAATAAAATGAAAAATTCTCTCATAATAGCAATTTCCAGAGGCGATTAAAAGAGGGCTGATCTGATCGCTCAAAGGGTGTTTAATACTTTTAATGAAAACGTCTGAAATAGGCGAGGTACTTAGAAGATTTATTAAAAATAGGCGCCAATCGAGCTTTGGTAATATTAAATTGGAGGTAAAGTCACAAAGATTTTCCTTTCGTTTTAACTTCATGTTTATGGATCAAAATTATTTTCGTTGTCTTGTTTTGTGTCCCTAAAAACGTGACGCAGTGGTGATTTTTATATGAGATGATGTTTTGTTTTAAATTTCTGATGTATGGATTGAGTCGAAACAGCAACTAAAAGTGTGACAGAGTGGTATGAAACAAGACAATGAAAATAATTTTGACCCTTATACCGGGTGTGGCCTGTAACAGGAGCAATAAATCAAATGGAAGACTCCTCTGACTGCCTCTAGTTATTCGCAAAAGGTCCCAGTGTTTTAAAGTTATCCATTAAGGAGAAACAGTATGTTAAAGTTACGACCTATGAGTGATGTATCTAGGTATCACAACATTGTACCTTATTAATGATTAAACATATTGGTAGTGCAGTGGACATAAAACTAAATGAGCTAAAAAGTTTTTTTGAACTCATGGTTTTTTAACTGGTTTAGCAAAAAAAAATTTTTTTGTGTTACACCGATTTAACTTTTTTGGTATAAGTCGACTGCAGTAAAACTACATAAAAAAAAGGAAAAAAAGGTTTTTTTTTTGCAAAAAAAAATTTTTTTTTTAAGTTTTAACTATTAAATTATGACTATTTATTGGGTTATTAATGTACCGTTTCATTTTTTGCTCCTATTACAGGCCACACCCTGTATGTTCGTGTACTTGACAATTATTGTAGACCTACAGAAAACAGCCCTTTCATATTCTAATTATTGTTTAATCTTGTAAAAAAAATCCCACCTGCAATTTCCGTAACTCACTATAGTGCCTGTGGTATAAGAGAAAATGAGAAAATTTGATAGTTATAGATTAACCCTTATGAGGGTAAAACTCACTATTTTTCCTAAAGTTTCATCAATTTCTGTCGAATTAAAAACCTCCTCCTTTTTTTGAAGCTGGTGAAATATAGGTATATAACAAACACATAACCACTAATGCTATTCTGTTCATCTAGTTAATGATTACTGATTAGATTTATCCATCTTTTTAACTTGAACTCTAGCTATCAATGCATTTTCATAAAGCTGTTCCATTTGCTCAGTCAAATACCCCCCACAACAAGACAATGTACCCCCTCCAATACGAAACTCTAAGACCTTGGATACTTTTAAACTTAAACTAAAACATTTTTTATTTAGTTCACAGTTGCAGTGATCTGTACTCGTGTAGCAGCCGTGTCATGTGTCATGTTACTTATTATATCCTATTACTCAATATCTTTATTATATGCAATTATCCCGTCTCAATGATACTATATATTTACTTATCTTATAATCTATGCTCTCCACCCTACATATATATTTATATAACAATTCTATTTACATAATTTATTTATTTTCTTAGTAACGCTCGCTTCATTTCTATCTTACAATGGGTTCCACGGAAGACCAGCGCTCCGGCATCAGATGTCAGAGCATATGCTGAGTGGTACCCTATTGTAGCTCCTACAGCAACACACTTTCTCACCTTTTTGTTTTTCTTTAGAGTCTGTAATTTTAATTTTATCTGTATTTTGTCTCTGTAGATGTAAGAATGTATCTTATTGTTCTGTGTGTAATTGTAGTTGTGCAATAAATGCTTTTTCTTTCTTTCTTTCTTTCTTTCAAATATTAAATCAAGACCGGATTTCTGAACTTAGAATGCAGTAAAGGTCTCAATAAGATCAAATTAATTTACAGACAGATTGAGATTTCTAGTATTGAAATTGAATAAGGTACCTATTGAATGACAGACTGCCCAAGCTAGTTAGGTCTAAGTCAATAACAGATGGCTTTTGTTTTGTAGAGACAGATCAAAGTCTTAGAGACTTCTTACGAAATTCCACCATCGTAACGAACATCGATAACTCAGAAACTTCAGTGTTAATATAGGTATTATTGCAGTTCCAGTAAAAAAATAAAGGACGTGGAATTCTGTAAGAAGTTAATATTTTGCCGCGAGCAAAAACGAAATTTCGAAACATCTAGTCTTATTTACAAGAGATGTTTCAGAATATCAGTGCCACCTTTGATCTAAGATGACAAAAATTCAATTTCTCTGTTGGTTTTTAGCTAACATGCCGTGACATTTCGGAGAATCGTGGGATTACACGGTTTTACCTGGTAAGTTCCCTTAAGGCGTGTATATCTACTCAACGATCTTCTTCAGACGTTCATATTAACATAAGATATTTTTACGAAAATAACTAGTATAACCTCTGTTTAATGTGAGGTTTTTTTAAAAGCGTGAAATACTGTGTTGATACATGAATTTGTACTTTGTATTTTCAGCTATATGTACGTAGAAATATACTGTTGGGTATCGTTTAAAAGATCTTCTAAAAAAATAAGGGTCTTGAAAGAAAGTTTTCTGAAGTATGTGTTTTCGGAGATAACCACTACAGAATAAAAAACGATGTGGCACCCCCGTGTATTCCAATATATTAGAAATAAAAGACATCCGCACCATTACATGATTTAATCTTAATCTATTTTCTACCTTTTAAACCAGAAATATGAAAAAAAAACCGTACTATAGAATATTTTGAAATAAAATTATTTCGAACATAATCAGCCCCGCCGTTTTGGAACAACTACAGAACCCTACACTGAGCCTGGCCAGACATGCTCTTGGCCGGTTTTTTATAATAGCGAGGTTCAGTTGTCAGGCGACGATATTCCTATCCCAATGTGATACAAGGTCGAGGTCATTAATATACGTTCAAGTTTACTACTCGACGACAATTGTGGCTTAAGTTATTCGCCATAAATCATCCGCCACACGTTGTCGTCAAAACTAACTTATAGCGACAATACTCGTAACGCTACCATGAAATTATGCTTCTATTTATGATTCATCATTATTTCAGCCGTGAACCGTGTGGTGACGGCAGTAAGGATACATTTGTCACCACCCCAACTCCTCCTGCGGGTGTCGTAAGAGTCGACTAAGGGATTGAAGTGCCACTGACCATTATTTGATAAGATATTGATGATGGGCAGCAGGATCATCATAATGGACACTTACTGCGATCGCCAATCCGCTTGCCCAGCATGGCGATTATGGGCATTTACCTCCTAATGTGTCTATACGCATTGTTAATAGGAGAGGCCTACGTCCAGCATTGGACTGTCATAGACTGATGATGATGATAATGATGATGATGATGATGATCATTATTTCAGCCGTTGGGGTCGAATAGTGCTAGCGTGGAGACCACGGCTTAGAAAACGCAGTGTAGGACGTCCACCCATAATGCCTGCCTTCCACTGCCAGCGGAACGGACTCATTAATGGCTCCGTTTCACGTTCATCGCTGGCCAAGTGCTAGATGCAGTTGACGGCTGTAAGGCACACCAGCAGTGTAAATCAGTGAACGTCTTATAGCTGGAATGATGATGATAATGATTATATTGTCGCTCAGTATCCATATATTTGAACTTACTGTAGGAATATCCAGAAAACTTTAAACAAATCATGGGAAAATTTTAAACAAATCTTTGTTTAAAATTTTCCCATGGTCATGATCCATTTTTATCGGGAATATAAAATATCGTCGTATTTGAATTGAAAATACTACCCACTAGGGTGGTTGACGTTTGTATGTGGATAAGTTAAATTACATTTTTTTAATGGGGCATCCCCTTATTTTGTTACACCTTTTACGTTGATAAAATATACTGGGTTTCGTAATTTTATCTCAACACCAAAGCCGTGCTAAATGCCTTTTAAAAATAGAATATTTATGAAACCCAATAATGATTTTTTGATGTCAGCAATTGTTTTCATATCATTTCAAAACGGGATTTACAAATACAAGTTAAGAAGTTAAAATATGCATTTATTTAATTTTTTTATAAATTATTGATTAGGTTTGACCTCTTAACGAAAATTTAAATAAATATAAATCTTAAAATAAATATTATTTTCTACTTCGTTACTTAAAAAATCTTTGTTTTAAATAGTCTAGAAGCAATGACTCAAACAAAAAGTTTTTCGGATTCCATTATAATATATACAAAAACATCAAAGGCGTTGAGCACTTCTTGGTAGTTGAGATAAAATGACTTATACTATACTATAGATACTTGGTGATTTTTTGGTGAATTTTATCAGCGTAATAGGTCTAACGGAATGGGGGCGCACCAAGGAATAAATGAAATATGTTTTTTGGACCATCCTACTACCCACGTATTTATTTCTATTAGTTATTTAAACTCTATAATGTTTCAATTTAACGTTCTGAAATACACACTCGAAGGTTTCAAAGTACGTTAGTAGTGCAAATAACTATTGGCTGAAGTTACCAGCGCAAACAATAGAGAATTGTATGTTGTTGGCCAAAGTTTGTTTGTTATTACTCATACGACTACCTACACTGAATATGCAGATGAAAACCAACATCTTGCGGTATATCGGCAACGTTTGAAATCGTTAAGGCACTGTTCTCACCGCGAGCTAATAAGCTATTAACTATGGGCTATAGACACGAACAAAAGATATGCACTCCCGTGTAAAAAAAGAGACACGGCGATACTCGCCCGGCGGTGATAGCTGATAGCTGGGCGTGTATCGCCGTGTCTCTTTTATTTATACGGAGTTGCGTACCTATCTTTTGTTTGTGTTTATATTATAGCCGATAGTTCATAGCTTAGTAGCTCGCGGTGAAACCAGTGCCTTAACGATTTGTAGTCTTCTCCCCTGTTACTCTTTCGCATTCATCATCATCATCATGTCTCGCTTCGCTCGATCACTGCAGATATTTTCACCCTAACAACAAGTTCTGCCTGACGAAAAATGCATGCAAGGTAAGTTTCGAACATGTGGCTATAATATGCTAAAAAAATATATGCTAATCTAATTTCTGTTTTATAACACTTGGCGTAAATAATAATATGCCAAGATAGTTTCGGGCAAAATAATGTTCGCAATGTTGTTATTTATGCCAAGTGATGTTTCTGCCTCATTAAGATTATGCCAAAATAGATTATGCCAAGTCTGTTATGTCCTAGTCGTTTCGGACAAAAAAATGCGAGATAAAGGGAACCCATGAATGATATCTATAGGTTTTCCTTAGCCATTGGACAAAGCTGAACACAAGAAACACACTCTGGTCCGAAAATTTTCTCTATTTATTGTATTTTATAAATGTTTTATTGGGAATATTTTTGATCGGAATTCCGAGCACATTGAAATGCTCTTGAAGTCTTGATACTTACATAAAGGAGTCGGTACAGGATATGATATTTATTCCAAGAAATGTTATATTTAGCTGCGAGCAAAAATGAAAATTCGATATCGAAGTGCGTAATATGAAAAGTCTTAATATTTTCTTTTGTTACCGCGATGATTAGGTACTCATTTTTTTGTGGGTAGTTTTTTACAGATCTTTCTTATTTTGATGGAGGTAGATCTATCAAAGTTGCTCCATTGACAGTCTCCCGCAGACCACGAACCCTGTAAAGAGTTCGAAAAGTCGGTATGAAATTTAATGAATATACGCGATAATCCGTTTTAGATAGTTTTATTTCATGAGAAACCTCAACAAACTCATTATTTTACTCAAAACTTGCTTGTTTCCACAAGCTGTTATTTATTTTAAGATAAACTATGAAATCATGTTATTTTTCATTCTAAAATTGATAACATTTTCCAAAGTTATAAAGGAAAATCCCCAGCCGCCAATTGGGCTTACGTAAGAGGCAATTTCATCATCGGCCCGCTGCTGAAGTAAACAAAGTTATTGAAACTAAATAATCTGCTGGCAAAATAAAAGTTTGCAGCCTCCGTAGCCTAGTTAGTAGTGACCCTGCCTACGAAGCTGGAGGTTCCGGGTTCGAATCCCGGCGAGGGCATTATTTGTGTATTTCTTCATCAGCCTATCTCGGTCCACTGCTGGACGTAAGCCTCTCCTATTAACTATACTATGCGTATAGACGCATTAGGAGGTAAATGCCCATAATCGCCACGCTGGGCAAACGAATTGGCGATCGCAGTAATGTGTCCACTATGATGACGCTGCTGCCCATCATCAATCTTGTATCAAAGTATGGTCAGTGACACTTTAATCCCTTAGTCGACTCTTACGACACCCGCGGGAAGAGTTGGGGTGGTGACAAATGTATTCTTACTGCCGTCACCACACGGTCACCGTCACCACACGGTCAAGGTTTGTGTATTTATTTATCACAAATATTTGTTCCTTGGTCATGGCTGTCTAGTGTCTATGTATTTAAGTATCTATATGTATCTATTATATATATCGTCGCCTGGTACCCACAACACAAGCCTTAATTGAGCTTACCGTGGGACTAGGTTGATTTGTGTAAGATGTCCCAAGATAATTTATTTAAGTATAAAAAATACATACACGAAATTTTTTATATCTGTTAAATTCAAGGGATCTTGTTGAGATGAAAAATAATTAATTTCTTCGGTTACCGCGAGGATTACACAGGAAATAAAACTATGATCCCCTGTAAAGTGTTCCAAACGTCGGAATGAAGTTAAAATTAGTAATATACGCGTTTATCCGTTTTCATAGTTATATTTCATATTTTTTTTTTTATACCACGTCGGTGGCAAACAAGCATACGGCCCGCCTGATGGAAAGCAGTCACCGTAGCCTATGGGCGCCTGCAACCCCAGGGGTGTCACATGTGCGTTGCCGACCCAATAAGAACTTGTACACTCCTCTTTTGAAGAACTCCATACTGTAGTCCAACGGGAAAACCTCGGCAGGGAGCTCATTCCACAGACGGACCGTCCGCGGGAGGAAGTTCCTCTGAAACCGCACGGTGCGCGACCATTTAGGTTGCAAGGTGTGAGGATGAGCGCCCAGTCGGTGGCGAGCGGTGCGATGATGAAAAGTGGACGTTGGCATCATGTCGAACAGTTCTTCAGAGCACACCCATTGTACAGACGATAGAAAACACATAAGGAGGCGAAGTCTCTCCTTAGACTTAAGGATTCAATACCGCCTGTGAGTGTGGGATCGTCGACTATTCGGACAGCTCGTCTCTGAACCGAGTCAAAGGGTGCAAGCTGGTATACAGGTGCTCCTCTGCCCAGAGGTGACAGCAATACTCTAATTTCTCTAAGAAATTAGAGTCGTAATTTTTAATGTTATTCAGTTATTCAAAAATAAGTTTAACCTTTTGGGCGCCAACGACTGATATATTGGCACCGCAGGTTCAACGCCAAAGACCGATATATAAGTCTTGGTGCACAGAGCAATATAGACCTATACGCATGTGCGTAAAATTCAATTTCAGTTTTGACATTTTGTTAAGGTGGCGTGGCGTCTAAAAGTTTAATGACTTATTTTGATATTTGTACCGTCAATAACCTGAGATTAAATTTATCTTCACACTTATCATTTAATTTGTCGATTATCCGGAACCAACTTTTTTTTTTAGACTGTATAACAAATCTTTTATTCAAATGACATACAATAATTTAAATTGAGTATTAAGTAATTAGAGAAAATAAAAATAAAAAAATCAAGTTCTAGAAAAGGTGTTAATAAATGTTGGGAAGGGCGGCACCATCGTCGAAGCCAAGCCATCTGACAGCGGGCTTGAAGCGGTGGCGAGTGTCTCGAATGCACATGCTTGTAGCGCGTATTACTGCGACATTCATTCTCGCTCGAAGCCAGCCTAGGATGGTACTCCGGAACCAACTACATTTTTTATACTTAGCCATAGACCATATCTTAGCAGTAAACCTACGTGGAGCTTTAAGGTTTATCCAATGGCTAAATTCATCCTGTATATATTACTAAAACCTAGCCCTCTATGCAATATGCTGTATAAAAATACAGGGTGTACATATTTATAATTTATCCCTTGAGAATGCCTCGCTCGGTCTGAAGTTCATTTCATAACCGAAGCGTCGATATAAGAAAATTCCTCGCAATTCCCTCAGGTCGCAGATATTTCAGTTCCTGCATGTTTAAATTGCTCATAAATATTTTCTAGAACAATTTACTTAATTAATAATAATACCTTGAATGTTGGTACGTATAAGTAGGTAGTGTTACTACTAAAAAATAAAAGTCAAAACATATTTAATAAAACAATTTGAGTTGTTCCATAAATTATAAGTATTTATAAGTTAATGATCCTTAAAGTATAAACGAAGCTTAGGTACATTCATTGTTGAAATACTTGAAATAACGCTTAAGTAGTTAGATATAATAGTTTTAATTTAATTTATTTTTTATGTTTGTTACCTCAGTACTTCTAACTGGGTGAACCGACTTTGATGATTATTTTTTAATTTGAACGCTCATACTCCCCAATTGGTCCCATTTCATTTGGTCCAGTTCTGACTACGGCATCCATGAAAAAACTATATAAATCATAAATTTTGCATTAAATGCACGACAAATGGACGAATAACTCAATATTCGCCAACCGATTTTTTTTTAACCGACTTCAAAACAAACCGTGATAATGGGATCTTGGAGAAATCAGTGGAAGTCTTTTTTTCATTTGGGGATTATTGAGCACCGTAGCCCCTCCGATATGACTGTCTGATGGTGACTACATAAATTGAGGGAGCAGTATAGGTGCATTCAGACCAAACGTGCATTCGCTATTCTATCCCCCACACTACGAAATTCGATCGTTACACAAAACGTGATTCGTTGATTTCGTAGAGTGGGGGATAGAATAGCGAATGCTCGTTTTTTCTGAATGCACCTTTAAGTAAACACCGAATCGGCAAACACTAAAGAACAAATAAGAAAGGGTTGCCGATTGGATTTGCTTAAGAGTGCGCAATAAAAGATTTATTTCCTTGTCTTGCTCGCCTCTGCGCTGAGTGCTTTTTCTATTTTACTCAGCAATTTTCTGGTTTAATGTAAGAAAGTGCAATATTAAGTGAAATAAGTTTTTGTGATCGTCGGAAATTTTAAATACGTTTAAAAAATCTACAATCAATTTTAATTTATACCGTTTGTCAATAGAAAACAAAAAGTAAAATAAAAAAACATTATATTATTATCAGTATCACACACTTTTAGAACACCAACTTCAAATCGTAAACCTTGAGTAAACATAAATTTTCAATTAAAATTATAGTAATACAAACTTAACTTTTAAAATTGCCCCCTTTCATTACAGCCGAAGGTTGTTAGAAAGAGTATATCACATAGTTTACATGATAAAAAAAAAGTTAAAGTTATTGATATTTATTAGTATTAACGTAAAAATGTATGTGTCTCACGATACTTTTATGTCAAAGACGTCAAATGCTATGGAAAGTCCGCCATATTTGTATACATTTTTAGGATTCCGTAGTAAACAAGGACCCCTAATATTATTCGAGATAACCGCTCTAGAATAAATTAAAATAAAACTATTTCGAACAAAATCGGCCCAGCCGTTTTCCAATAACGACGGAACCCTATACTGAGCAGAGCCCGACATGCTCTTGACCGTTTTTTTTTTGCTGACATTAACACAACACCTGTAAAATATACAGGAAATTATTAAAAGAGACCCTATTGAAAAAAAAACGCTAATGATATCAAAACACACAAAGACAAATTACGGTTTAAGGTGCGGGTAAGCTGCTTAGACTGTGCGGAAACTGAAGGCGTCTAACCGCAAGGCACTCTCATATTTCTCACGTGCTTTTACTTTCCAAACAGTCCCTAACACACCTACTTTGATGAAAAAACAGCCCAGCGGATTTAACCTATTAATAATTCAGGTTATATATGTAGAGCGACATTTGAAATTCATAGATTGACCTAATATTTAACTCGCAATCACTAACCCCCTTAATCATAAACGTCCCCTAACTTAGCAAGCTACTAAGTATTGGTCGTCCCTTTCGGTATTATCAATATGTCTATAAAACGGAACAAACGATTTAGTGAATAGGTAATCCCACAATGTCGTAACAGATGCGCAGAAGAATCAACTACGAAAGACTTTGGTTGTCACGGGATTCGAACCTGCCTCCTCTGGATTAGCGGTCCAACGTGCTCCCAATTACACCAGACGACCTTCCGTTAATGCTAAACATAGGTATCCCCCAAAGATTTCTACAATTACCGGTCCTGCGCCACCCGTATCCAGCGGACTGCGACCTTCACTAGGTCATCAGCGCTATGTAACTTTTGATCCGTGACTCAATAAAATATAAAAAATCGTAAATATTGGGCTTATAGAATACTTTTAAATAAAACAATTTCGAAAATAATCGGCCCTACACTGAGCATGGCCCGACACGACATGCTTGGCAGTTTTTTCATTACCACCAGCTTTGTACTTAGAGTCACTACCAACTAGGCTACCGATGATGTCAATCAGTCGTCAAGTTACCAAAACAACAAAATGGAGTCCACAATCAAATTAAACTACCAAAGCCGCGGTGAGCTGCAAAATCTCTGTGAAGTGGAGAGATTTGAACAGCTTAATGCTGAATTTAGAACGGAATTTCAGACTCGACCGTTCGTGAGCAAAGTTGCGAGTTTTCGACCGCTTTGGATTGAGTGAGTCTGGGAAGTTCTGAATATTTCGTTTCCGGTTTTTGTTTGTAACATTTTCAAAGAATTTAAATATGGTTTCAGTCACACATTGATTCGTTTGTAATTGTGTAAATCCGTATGTATGTAGATGCGTGGCTTATTTGCGAACAAAATAAAAATTTACATGATAGATAATTAGATACCTTTCAAAGCTCTTTCAAATAATTGTTATAAAATGATTTTTTTTTTTCAATCTCAAATCACAAGCAAGGCATGATTAAAATATCCGTTCTTACAAACATTTTGTAAGTGTCACTAACCATTCTACAAGATTGATGATGGGCAGCAGCGTCATCATAGTGGACACATTACTGCGATCGCCAATGCGCTTGCCCAGCGTGGCGATTATGGGCATTTACCTCCTAATGCGTCTATACGCATAGTTAATAGGAGAGGCCTACGTCCAGCAGTGGACTAACATAGTCTGATGATGATGATGATGAACAAACATTTTATTTGTTTTTCATAACACTCTAAAATTCTACCTGCACAAATAAAACTATAGAGACCACAAGACCATTCCATTTTTTTAATGGATGATCAATTTAGAAAAATTGAATGATTAAAAACGAAAACAGAAAAACTCAGCTTGGAATCCGTTTGCATTATTTTCTTTGACAAATTTTCACCTGGGGGGTTACCATGACGTACTAATGCAGTTCAGTTTAGGGCGAGAGAAAAGGACAAGGCTGCGAGTATTCGTATGGTACGAGCACATCACTGTCCCTTTCCCTGAACTTAAACTGAATCGCATCATAATAATCGTCATGGTAACCCGCCATACCCGTTTTATTTTACTGCGAGTGTATTTGTCACTTATTTCTTTGTTGTTTGTGGAGCTTTTTTCGACCGACTTATAATGTAATGAGTGGTTGCGATAAATCTCGGGTGGCCTAACCGATTATACACAAAGCTCATGAAATGATCGGAACATGGATGCAAAATTTTAATAAAACTTGTCAGGTGCATGAAAAAACACATACATCTATGAAATATACTTATTTACACACCCAAACGTTGTCAGTTCAAGATTCTGAAATTTGCAACAAAATTGGATACAGATTTTTCAATAATACGAGTATTCGTATTTTTCTTGGCTAAAGTGTTCCCATTCGTCAATTTTTATTATTATTAAACGGTTTTATTTAGCTTACCCCGTTTTTTTCTTAGGTCAAATTTAGTAATTGAAACACCCTTTTTCTGTCAACCGATTGATCTGAAATTTTATATAGCCCTTTGGTTCTAATGACAATACAATTATGTATATTCAGTATTATTGTAAATCCAAAATAGCCATTTTTTTTCAACCCCATCAATATGTGTATCAAATGAAAGGGCAAACCTTTTTATAGTAACCGGCCAACAAGTGTGGGGTGGTGGGGGAAATTTTGCACATCGTACAGTTACGTGCAAAAAAAGTTATCTTTAGGTATATTCATTCAATTTAAACTTTCCTAAGTCATACAGACAATATTATTATATTCATTGCAAATTATATGTATAATTTACACAAACGCAGGCAAGGACATTGGTTCAAGTTGTTTGCCGGTTACTGTATTAAAGTTTTGTTATTGTTTTGCACCTATAGTTCCGATCACCGACTCATGATTCGAGAAAATTCTCGAGTGGTACCTATTCTGAACTCGAGAGGAATAGGAAGACAGATTACCACTCAGCGCCTGACAGTAATGCGATTCGACGACAATACGGAGATATATCGCCTAGTTAAGACGCCTTGTGAGAATAAAGCGAACGCGTGAGATTAAGCTTTAAGCCGATTTTGACGAGTTCGGTACTTGGTTTCGCTGTTGAGAATGTTAGAGATATATTCAATTTTACAGTCGGTAAATCTCAAGTTGAAAAAGAAAATTTGGCCTAAGTTTTGTAAACTGATTACAATTACTTTAATATTTGTAACAATGAACTTTTCTCAAACATGCAATGAAATATTGTCGTTACGTGCCTAAAAATAGGCTCGGAATGGAAGGCTTGTTAAACAGAAGAAAATTGTAATTTCATACAAACATTACAGGCTTAGGCCTGCAAAGTAATCGCTTTGTTGTAATTTGACTAAATTGGCTACGTGTTTTCAGCGACATAGTACTAAAGATTTTAACAACTATTTTTAAGTTACTATATGTATGACAAACATTATTTGTTATTAGTCGGTAGGTACACAAAATGTTATTTCATTGTGCAATTTACCGCTTTGATTAATGAATCACTATAATAGTACACTGACTACGGTCTAAATTCATTTGGGAATAATCTCCTGTCTGTTCGAAGTAAAGGTTAAATGCCTATTTAGACTGAAACCAAGTGTAATTTGTTAGCTTGCTTACAATTCTGTGTACGTACTAAAACCGATTAGTCTACTGGAACGACGTGTAAAGCAAGCACTGGGGATGAATGATTTTATCTATTACGAGCCCCGATGCATATGTTCTCGTCCAGTTAGACAGTTTTTCGAGATTATCCCGTTCATCCGGGGGAAAAGGTTTAGGGACAAAACCTTCACTATTCAATAGTAGTACTAAAGTAGTTTCTTTGAGTATAAAATATTTAGACTTAATAAATCAGAATAATAAAAAAAACAATTTTACGAGAGTTATTTTTTTAATTTTTTTCTATAATTTTTAATTTTGTAAATAATCAATGAATGTAAAGAACGCCATTAATATTAAAAACGACATGGTACACCTGATGCACTGCGAATTTTGCTTCAAGCTTATAAGCGCGGAATTACGGTGGTGAAGGAAAATATAATTTAGACACTGGTTTGTTAAAATCGATTTATTAAACAACAAAAGCGTACTTCAGATTGTTGTGTCTCTTGAAATGTAGTACATTAACCATGAACATACAATTTATCATTAGCATAATGTGATAATTTTTAAAATATTCAAAAAAATTTAAAAATTGTTTCGAACTAGACGAACTCCACTGCATCGGGGCTCGTATAGTACAATACTTAGGTGTTTATCATCCATCGACAGAATAGGGGAATTCTTACTAACTAGAATCATAAATAAATAAATATCTTGGGGCATCTTACACAAATAGACCTAGTCCCACGGTAAGCACAATTTAAGGCTTGTGTTGTGGGTACCACGCGACGATATAAAATACGTATAGATAGATACATATAGATTTAGATTTATTTATTTGCACAACATTTGATTACTATATAAATTACATTGTAGTCAATCCATAAGAATCCACATTGTGCTCGTCAATACAAATTACATAAAATGATAAAATACAAGTAAGAAATTAAGCAGCAAATACTTTATAATTATATATATAGATATATAATTATAAAGTATTTGTATAGATACTTGAATACATACACAGCCATGACCACGGAACAAATATTTGTGATAAATAAATGATGCCCTCGCCGGGATTCGAACTCCGGCTTCGTAAGCAAGGTCACTACCAACTAGGCTACGGAGGCTGACAAAATCATATCATCTTATAGATGATGATAATTTCCTAATCACTGATTTCATTCTGTTTTCATTTCGTTCTTTGATTGTATTCTCTTACCTATTATCTTATACTTACCTATTAAAACCCCAAATCTATCGTCCGTCAATAATATTTAATTTAATTATTATTATAAGTATTTTCATTTCAATATTTTACATTCGTTTAGTTGAGATCGTTGGTAATTATTTTTGATACATAATGCAATATCTGTAGTCATCGCCCCCCTATATTTCCCTAAAATGATATTTATATTAATATTTTTGTAAACATTGTAGTTTTATCGAATAAAGAACTACATTGAGAGTAAAAACAATGTTAGTGTGATTAAGAACGTTGGCTTCGCAGAACAGCGGCATCTATTGCAAAATACATGTACTAAATTAAGTAACTCTGCTGAGTGCTGAAATGTACTCTGAACAGTTAATGATTAAAAAACGAGCGAAGAGAGAAATGCAAGTCATCACTTAAGCAATGCTTTTAACGTGCCAAAGCTTTTTAAAATACCTACATTATGTCAGGTATACTGTGTTTATAATACAATTAGAAGCCTTTTGTGCATGCAGCGGTTGTTTCTAAGTTATAGAGTGCCCTTACTTGCCTTAGTAAGTGCCCACAGACCTCTACTATCTAAACTCTGAACTAAATTCAGTTAACCACACCGGACAGGAACTGGCTATGTAAAGATTTCTGAAGGTATGAATATTATATTTTTCAAATTTTCAAGACAAACGGGTCTTAATCGCGTAAACTTACCTGTTTGCCTGCGACCACGGGTGTAACGTCATGCCCGAAACGTCAGGATATAATTAAACGTAAGTTTAGGCGATTAAGACCCGTTTGTCTTTAAAATATGAGTGATAATCATGAAAGTTTAAATCAATATATTATGTTTTTCCTTGATAGCCATCGTCTTAAGGTTCAAGAAAATGCGCCTCTTTTATTTTTATGACCTATAAGTAATTTGTTAACAATCTTTTTGTAAGTGAGTGAGATGAAATTTGTGCAGTTTTATGGATGAACAGAGCCTAATGCTTTCGTCCGCAATCAGTACAATGAAACAGGAAAAAAAAATCTGTCAACGTCAATGTCTCTCGTGTCATTCATTCAAATTTTTTTCTATTTCATTGTACCTATTTGTAGCAGGCGAAAGCATTTGGCTCTGTTCATCCATAAAACTGCACAAATGTCATCTCACTCATAGTATTTTTTGTGACATTGGTATAGTAGTAGTAGACCCGGACATTATGTTTCATTTATTAATTGGTATTCTATAGCTTTGAAATATTTGTATGCTTGCTTGCTTCCTTGCTGAATACAAGAATCTTATTAATAATTCTGACAATAAATAATTTGACTTTGTATATATTGAACATTTGCAAGCATTTAGTCATAAAGATAACTGTACAGTCGCCATCCAAGAGCAAAGCCAAGGTGCTCAAATAAATCTGAACATGCACTGTAACGCCATGACAATAGAAATGCTCAGATATTTGTGAGCATCCTGACCGCTACAAAAATACTTATATACTTTTAAATTTATGTTGTTTTATACGCAATTGTAGTTTAGTTTGTTTAGTTTAAATTTTCACGATT
>JALPQI010013801.1:0-32105 GCA_025490895.1 Thaumatotibia leucotreta | reverse complement strand
AAGCGTCATCATAAGTATCATAACAACTAAGCAATACACAACGTCTAAAGCCACACTGAAGTTATTAAATCCTTCACTCTTATATTTTGATGTCATTAACATCAGCCATAGTCAGTTCACTAATGAACGTCCTCCTTATATACTCTATCCTGGACTTTTTCCATCCAAGCACCCCCCCTAAAAAAACCCATTTACCCCCCTTTGATGTACAATAATTATACTTCCTTTGTTTCTATCACCAGGAGCTACTCCCGAAAACCTTCAATGGGTGTACCTGAGCGGAGACTCGAACCTGCGCTGCTGGTCAGCCTATGGTGGCAGCTCCATCATCGTGGATTCCACCATCTGCGCCAGCTACTACAACGTCACCAGCCAGTCTACTTGCCAGGTAACCTAGAATGACAAGCCATTAGAGCTCAAAAGCTGCTATTACACCTGCGGTGATTAATGTTGCCAGACGTACTGTAATATACAGTATTGTATTTTACTTTACGGTTTACGAGAGGCTAACTAAACTAAGCTTAATAGCCAGTAATCTCCTATTACCCTCCAGTTACTGTTTTTTTCTGTGTGCTTTCTGCTTTATTTTCTCACCCTTTAAACCGATATACTGTACAGGTATATCAACACAAATCGGTCAACCCTAGCGGTGATAGCTCTGCCAAATGACTCCACCATCTGAATCAACCATTATTATTGCCAGACTTCGTATAGGCAGGATTGTTTCCTTAAAAATGTAACGTCTATAGCATCTATAATATCGTAGGTAATAAAAGTAATAAATATCAGCCTATATGACCTACCACGATACATTCCGTGGTAAATTGTTACCTAATAAAGTCTACGTAATAAAGTAGAAAGCCATATTTAAACTGATGATTCTAATTTTACTTGTATTTGCAAATTCTAGTGAAGACTCGCTTAGTCATCGTTTATGACTGTAATATATTCTACTTTATCTAGTGTTAATTTTATATACAGGGAGACAGTGGTGGCCCCCTCGTCGAAGAGGCAGAGGACGGCATACCCACGCTGATTGGAGTTACCTCCTTCGTGTCTGCTCTTGGTTGCCACGCTGACATGCCCGCTGGTAAGACTCCAATCTGCCATGCTCTGGAATAAATCGATATTATTTACTTTTTCGGACAAAAACCAGTGCCGGCTGCAGTTTACGTTCCCTTACATTTACTTAGACTATTTCGTGGCTTAAATTTCATGTTTGCTTACTAGTAGTACTAGTACCTACGTGCCCTTTAAACATTCATCTATATACTGGGTGACATCGGAGTCGTGATCCAAACTGTGAGAAACGTGTTAAGATGGTCTTCCTAAACAATGTTCTCTATGGGACCTATATGAACAAACATACTTTTTTTAAGACTAGTAAAGTTCGAGTTCATTAATATGTATACATTTCTCCATACTAATCCTTTCCAAATGTGTTTACATAATTATGAAACGAGACTGGAAGTTATGAACACTTCCGCACCGTTCGGTATGGAAACAGTTTTTTTTTTTCGCGATATTCATTTTTGTTCCATGGGAAACCTTGTTGAGAATGACCATCTTAACACGTTTCTCACAGTTTGGATCACGACCCCGATGTCACCCAGTATATCATTATCATCTATATATCACTATTATCTTGTCATGTCACAGTGACAATACTACTCGTATTGAAATCCATAGCGACTTTCGTACTAATCGTCATTTTGACAATGCACCACTTTGTATGTTTACTTAATTTCCTTGATAGTAAACTACAAAGGAAAAACCTTTCAGAATTAATGAGACTTTAGCGGAAAACCACTACTACTGTGTTTTTCCATGCAAATATTGAAGCATATTTTTTGGTAGAAGTGAACGAGAACTTAAATGTTCTATTTTTCCAGGATTCATCCGTCCTGGCCACTACCACGACTGGATCACCCAGGTGACCGGCATCAACTTCGACTGGGTACCCCAAGAACCCACCACCACCGAGACACCGACTACTGAGGCCGAAAGCTCGAGCGAGTCCGAATCCAGCGAGTCCAGCGAATCTAGCAGCGAAGAGAGTGAAGAGGTGACTACAACTGAAGCAGCTACTACTGAAGCCGCAACTACTGAGGCCGCTACCACTGAGGCCGCTACCACGGAAGCGCCAACCACTGAGGCTGACAGCTCAAGCGAGTCAAGTGAATCTAGCAGCGAAGAGAGCGAAGAGGGAACTACCACTGAGGCTGCTACGACCGAAGCACCAACCACCGAAGCTGAATCTAGTGAAGAAAGTGAAGAAGTAGCTACCACTGAGGCCGCTACTACTGAAGCGCCAACTACAGAAGCCGCGTCTAGCGAAGAAAGTGAAGAGGCTGCTACCACTGAAGCACCAACTACAGAAGCTGCATCTAGCGAAGAAAGCGAAGAAGTAGCTACCACTGAAGCGCCAGCCACTGAAGCCCCTTCTAGCGAAGAAAGCGAAGAGGCAGCGACCACAGAAGCCGCTTCCAGCGAAGAAAGCGAAGAGGCTGCTACCACTGAGGCTGCTACTACTGAAGCACCAACCACAGAAGCCGCATCTAGCGAAGAAGCAGCTACCACTGAGTCCGCAGCCAGTGAAGAGGCCAGTGAGGAGGCCAGTGCTGAGGCCAGCGAGGAAACTGAGGAAGAACAACAGTCCCGCCTCTTCTGGTCCGTGTTCCGTGGTTTCAGTGGATTCTAAATAGAGCAAATGAAGTACAAATTTATGGTGCTCTTTGAATATATTTTGTGATTTATTATCATATTTTATTTTATGATATTTGAAACCAATCCCTATTATAAAGCAGCGGCATTATGTAACATGAAATAGGTAGGCTAGTTGTGCCAGTTGCGGCATTTAGAATTAAGGCGTTACCTTGAAGGCTGTAGAAGAACCTGTAAAGGAAATTACCGCCCTGTATCAATTCTAGTCTAGACTAATAAGCTAGCAAAAAATTAAGAAAATATAAAAAAAAATACACATACCTAATGTGAAAGTCAATGAGAGTTCTATTACAGCAAAATAAAACACCCTCTCTGCAACTTTGAACCTGATAACGAATAATACTTAGACAAAATGTTATCTGTTGCCTTACAAAGGCGTTCGACAGCTTTAGTCACTTTTCAATGCATGAAAAGTTAGAATCTACTTGTACCTATAGAACTCGAAGAAATGGTCTCTCAATCAAAACTTAGAAAATAGATGTCAATTCTTAAAAAAAAAATATTACTTATCAGTACAGTAAACTCCCATGTGGCATTCCACAGGAATCAAGTTTGGGCCCCTGTTGTTTATAACATATTTAAAATTTTAAACAATACCTGTCACAGAAACTCCCCTGCATAGTCAAGCAGAAACTCCCCTGCAAGTTATTGGATCTTACTTTACATCAATGGGGAAGTACTCAAACTCTGTCAATAATAATAATCCCATTAAGGTCTGCTTCAGCTGCGACTTGGATAACAAGTCTTAACATCTCCAATATCTCCATGGTTCGACAAATATGGACATTTTACTAAAAACCTCACATTAAGGCTGCGTTTTCAGAGATGTGCGAGGATGTGTTTCGATACAAATGACACCTATTAATGACTCGAGCGCGGTGTCATTTGTATCGAAACTAATACTCGCACATCTCTGGTGGGAACGCAGCCTTAATGTGAAGTAATATCGTAACGTGCTGCGTGAATGCGTCAATACGTGTAGATAATAGGACAGTCCTATGTTCAGCAGTGAACCGAGACAGGCTGAAGATGATAAATGAGACGTGTAAGTATGTTTGTACCTGTAAATTATCCACGGTTTACTATATTATCTCTCAACCAATGTTTATCTTTGAATTAATTAACAAATTACTTACTCACAATCGACAAAATGAAGTCGTGGGGAGCAATTGTATATTTTGTGGCTCTAATCGGTGTGCAGGTATTTGGTTATTATTTACTTATTGTATTTTCATTAGTGGCTAACAAAATCCACCCAAACGGTAAACTCATATCGTAGCCTATGCACGGTTACATCTAAATAGTAGTCACATGATGAAAGTCTATTATTTTGGAGAAACAATCGAATAGAGTTAGCACAATTTCTACCCACAAGTACTCATTATTTTCAATATTTGTATGATTACCCCCTTATCCATAAACGTCTCTAAAAACTTTAAATGTCTCTGAAAACTTTCACGATTAGGTTACATTAGGTTTCACTCACATTTTAACGACAAACGGGACAAGTCTGCCTGCAACCACGTGTATAACATCGTAGCTAAATAATTGTGTAGCCTGGCGGAATCCCAGCAATTTTCAGTTGTTAAATCTTGTCATTTACGGTTGATTATGATTTATGATATTAAAGTGATCTGGGTGCTTAGCCAAGTTGCCAATCGCTAGCGCTTCATCGTCTATCGTAAGCGAAAGGCAGCTAACTGTCTTTGTCGCACTAATATGAAAGATTGATAGAGAGAGAAAACTACGATACGCTACTAAACGCTAGCGATTGTCAACTTGGCTAAGCATCCTGATATTTTAGATACGCGCCGACCAGCCAACATACCCTGAAAATGTACAAGGTAAATTTCATGTCTTTCAAAGGGAGGAGGAATTTAAATACGTTTACTGCAATCGTTGTCAAATATTGATATATTTTCTATTGTTTTTAATGGTGAAACTTGGAATGCATACTACGTACAAAAATGACAATCCGTTTTCGCAGGGAGGATTACTAAAGTCGCTTAATTTTTCATTGAAAATTATATACTTACACCATGGCACAAGTCTGTAACCGCCATCTAGTAATTTAAATTAGATTAGGTAATGGGCTGTCCCAGAAGCACAAAGAACCCCCTATAGAGTACAGTCACGGACTTTAATTGATAGACCATTGTCACTATGCGTATTTTAGCCGTGTAATGCAAATCGGGTTTAGTCGCTTTTACTCGTAAATCCTAATAAAGGAAGTAAAATCATCGTATAACAGAAGAGCAAAAATTATATTTCTATCTTTATCATTGTGCGTTTATGAACTGTCACTAAGGTTCGAATCTCTTAACTAAAATGTTAAATGGCGAACTTGACATTACATTCAATGCACTTAGCTTTATAATTAGTAATTAGGTATAACTATGACGTATTATCGGAGGTGCTCGTCAGCAACTCGGCACAAACGCCATGTTAGCGTAGTTTTCTGCAAATAGGTTATCATTTCAAGCGTGGTTTCGATGAGCCAATTAAATGTCTTAACTTGACTTTTCAATCGCAAAATATAAAAATATTTCGTTTCAAGATGGCGGGTATACCGTGCATTTTCAAATCTGGTATCACGACTTCGGCCGATCTCTGCTGACCAATGGGGCAGGCGTTGCTACGGTTAGCCAATGACCGCTCGCGTTTTCTTCGGAAGGTGACATTACCATGGTTACGTAATAACAAAAAAGTTTAACTAATAATAATTGATCCATATTTTTCCGGAAGCTAACGTTACTATAGTTACGTTATAACATCCGCTTTAGTCCTGAGACGTCAATCTAACTTCAGAGCCCAGATGGTACGTTGACTGCTAAGCTGCTGTGTAGGAATTTTCGTTCTCTTTCCTTTTAACGGCTGTCACTGTCAGATATTTTTTCAAAGTTAGAATTTCAGTCAGAAACTATCAAGTCTCTATTAAACATTTGTATGGCTACTGACAGATTATAGGATTAAGATAGACTGTCAAACGTCTATCTACCATATTTCCACAAAGGTTACATAAGTATTCAAGTAACGTCAACTAGGAGCTGTGACGAATTATAAAAAAGATAGCAATAGCATTTTGTCTCTGTCAATGAAAAAAATAATCTAAAATTGCCCGATAACATGATATGGCTATTTATATAAATATCTTGACTTGAAAAAATACCTCGCCTATTAATTTCAGATAAATCATGGCATCCGATTTGGAGAAAACATGATTAAATTACTAAACGGTTTTAGACAAATCTATGAAGAACTGTCGTTATCCAGTTTCCTCTAAGAACAACGACATCTAGCGTGTAATAATGGCCGATGGCTAATCCTTAATTTTCGTCGACGAAGGAATTTTTATTATGTCAACTAGTTTTGACATACTTAAATTTTGACGCAACAAAGATTCGTATTTAACTGACATATCATCGGGGAACATCGGTCATGTCGCGATCGTGCCTACTAACGAAAAATACCTATTACCTAACCCATAATATTACACGACCAAATTGCATCCATTGCCAAGTGGTCTATCAATTAAAGTCCGTGACTGTACCAGTGTTGTTAATTTTATTCGCGTTACGAGTCACCAAAACATGAGGCTCGAGGAGCGGGCGGGGAAGGTGTTAACGCGCTACGATTGGTCGTTTCGGCGAACGGCGGGCAGCCGCGCTGTTGCATAGGGATGGGACACGTCTATTACCGTAATTTATATTACCGGTTCTGGTTACATTTATTACCGGAAATTACAATTAGTAGGTATCGATAACAATGAAATGAAAAATACTCAATACGCAATCAATTAAAAATAAAAGTAATAAGATTGTCTTCCTGTTTTTTAATACACTAGGTAGTTAATGATAAAAGTGGAGGTTCGAATTAAAAGTTACGTTAATGTATACTTCGAACTATCATAATGAATTCCTCCGAATTGCACTTACTCCGAGTTCATCAGGAAGTCTATCTTTTGGTACTGGATCCAACATAACATATCACCATCTCTAACCCACTCCAAGTTCCCTTGCACTTCCTTCGAGTTCATCATCAGCTCTATCTTTTGGTACTGGACCCAACTGCTCACCGAGAGGATCCTAAAAAGTCAACACAACATGTCACTATCTCTAACCAACTCCAAGTTCCCTTGCACTTCCTCCGAGTTCATCAGCAGGTCTATCTTTTGGTACTGGACCCAACTGCTTACCGAGAGGATCCTAAAAAGCCAACGCAACATATCACTATCTCTAACCAACTTCAAGTTCCCTTGCACTTCCTTCGAGTTCATCATCAGGTCTATCTTTTGGTACTGGACCCAACTGCTCACCGAGGGGATCCTAAAAAGTCAACACAACATGTCATTATCTCTAACCAACTCCAAGTTCCCTTGCACTTCCTCCGAGTTCATCATCAGGTCTATCTTTTGGTACTGGACCCAACTGCTCACCGAGAGGATCCTAAAAAGCCAACACAACATATCACAATCTCTAACCAACTCCAAATTCCCTTACACTTCCTCCGAGTTCATCACCAGGTCTATCTTTTGGTACTGGACCAAACTGCTCACCGAGAGGATCCTAAAAATTCAACACAACATATCACTATCTCTAACCCACTCCAAGTTCCCTTGCACTTCCTCTGAGTTCAACATCAGGTCTATCTTTTGATACTGAACCCCACTGCTTACCAAGAGGACCCTAAAAGCAAATACAACATATAACTATTTCAAACCAACCCCAAGTTCCCTCACACTTCCTGCCGATTGGCAAATATTACATCGCTAAAAAATCCTTATTTTCATATTTATTCCGTAAATCCGGTAAAGTTTAGTTAAAACAAAACACGTGCTCCCGGTAATAAATTAAATCGCCATGGGCTCCTCACTAATGGTCGTAAGAAAGGAATGGCACATTGCATTTTTGATTTGATGAAAAGGGACAGAATAGTGAAGGGGCGTGACTGTCGCCTCAACCTACTTATCAGTGACCAGTTTAAGTTGGCCTCGGCTGGCTCGGAATAAATTATAAATATGTCTTACCTGTTGAATGTAATTCCGTCTGATTTTAAATTTAAACTTTGTTGCCTTTCCACACCATTTCACACTACACGTGGACATTTTACAGGCATAAAATTCACTTACTCGATTTTTTTTATTAGTAAAAACGTGCGGTCCTTACGGGTCTGTTACTTGGTCGCAACTGAACGGGAACAGCTAGCGCTCGCGGATATATGGGTATGAAAAACATAAAGGCAGGTGCGCGCGAGTCGCCTTATAATGGACGTCTATAGGTGGTTGGTCTGTGCCCAGAAGTAAGAGAAGAAGAGAAGAGAAAGAGACAAGATTAATAAAATATGATGATTCACAAAATCAAATGCTTTGCTCATGTCAAAAAAAACACTTGTCAAGTGTTTACCCCTATCTATTTCCTCCGCTATATTACTTATTAAAGAATAGCAAGCTAAACTTGTAGATTTTCCTTTTTGGAAACCATTTTGCTCTTCTGATATAATTTTATGCTTATTGCAAAAGTCAGTAAGCCTATGATGCATTGCCTTCTCATAAATTTTGGAAAAAATCGAAATAAGTGTTATAGGTCGATAGTTATTCATATTTTTTCTGTCATCTTTTTTATGTAATGGTTTTACAATAGATTGTTTCAATTTTGTTGGAAATTTTCCGTGTAAAAAAGACTCATTTATCATATGTGTTAGTATAGGAGCTATTAGATTTGCACTTAATTTTATTATTTGAGTTGATACCTCATCAAAGCCTACGGCTTTTGTATTAATGAGCGATTTTATGTATTTAATTACTTCATCCGTGGTACAAGGAGCAGTGAAAATACTAGAGCTTACAGGTATTATATTACATGTATTAGGTTTTTCAACATCTTTGCTCGATGTCACATTTAGAAAATGTTGATTAAATGCTTCTGATATTTCGCTCGGTTTATTTAATAACGTGTTATTTGCGTAAACTGACTGAATACATTCTAACGTTGTGAAATCTCTTTTATTTTTAATCATATTCCACGTTGTTTTACTCGAGTTTTTGGAATTAAGCATAGTTTTATAGTTAATATTTCGCTGTGATCTAGTAATGCAAGCCTTAAGTAATTTGCTATATTTCCTGTACATTAGTTTGAGTTCGGGTGTTTTATGTTTATAGTATAAATATCTAAGATATCTTTTATTTATACATGATTTCTTGATACCCTTTGTGATCCAATTTAGTTTTTTATATTTTGAATTAACTTTTATTCTTCGTACCGGGAAAAAGAGGTTATAAAAAAGGACAAATAAATCGTGGAAATTGTTAAAAGCTAAATCACTGTCAGGTTCATTTATAACTTCAAGCCATGTTAAGCTAGAAATAGATTTTAAAAAAGTATTTATATTTTCGACGCTGTAGTCCCTTTTTTTAATATACCAAAAGTTTTTACATAATTTTAATGTCTCGGAAGTTTTGAATTCAAGCACTTGGCACGTTTCATGATCGGAAAGGTGTAATTTATACACATAACCTATGGCATTTTTTATATTACTAGCTATGTGGTCGATACATGACCGTCCACGTGTAGGAACAGTTATATGTAAGAAAACAAATTGATATTGATATTGATATTGATTTTTGATTGATATTGATTTGTTTAATTATAAAAATAAATTGATGTTTTCTAATCTTGTATTGATTACAGCGCCCTCTCTAGCAAATTCAACGCAGCGTAGAGTTGCCGAGCTTGCAGACGATTATGTGATGCATACGTCTTAGGAGTGTGGCTTAAGGTTGTAGTACCTTCGAAACATTACGTACAGATGTCGCTAGTGATTAGATTCACAATACCATTGGAAAAATTCGCTGTGATCGACGGAAGGTCGTCTGGTGTAATTGGAAGCACGTTGGACCGGCAATCCAGAGGAAGCGGGTTCGAATCCCGTGACAACCAGAGTCTTTCGTAGTTGATTTTTTCTATGGTAAGCACATCTGTTACGACATTGTGGAGTTATATGTAAATTACAATTATAATTTAGTAACAAGTTTCTCAGGCGTTTGGACGTGTCATCGGATATTTCAGTATTAATATTTAAGTCACCTGTAAGTACTACTTTTATTTTACTATTTCTCGTTGCTTGAAACAGAAGTGCCTCAAGTTTATCGAAAAATAAATTCAGATTTTTCTTGTCTGGAATTCTATATATGCAGAAAATAACAAGTTTTAGGTCAGGTAGCTCAACTCCACAACATTCGAACACTTTTTCGGTAGATAGTTTATTACACCACTGTATAGATTTATGTTTGATTTGATTCCTAAGTAAGATGCATGATCCACCTCGTTTTTTATCTTTTCTTGAGAATGTTGAGGCCAAAGAGTAGCCATGTAAGCATATGTTATTCTCACTTCCACATTTTACGAACGTTTCTGAAAAGCATAGTACGTCAATTAATTTTCCTGTATCTAACATCTCCTCTAAACATATTTCTATTTCATTTAATTTGCATAATAAACCTTGTATATTTTGATGAAGAACCATTATATCATTTCTTTCGGCATTATCTGATGAGATACAATTAGAGCTTTTTTGTTGTAGCTGTGGTTTTTTGTAATATGTAGCTTGTACTAATTTATGAACGAAAAAAATCCTCTGTTGCTACATTATTTATATCATTAGTAAGACTTTTATTTATATTAACTTGTTTATTACTGTTCATTAAATATTGATAAATATTATTGTGCAAATTTTCAATTATATTCTTCATGCCTAAATTATTTAACCTGCCAGACCCAAATGAAAACATGTCAAATGTTACATTAGAGTTTGAGTCATATAGGTACAAAAAAACATTTATTATGATTATTTAAATCATTTAACAACAGATAATTGAATTTTTCTATTCTAGCGTTAAACAATGATCTACCACATACATATGTTGGACACGCTACGATTATATTTGTGAACAGAATGTTTTTCACGGAAGTTCTTATATATTCCACCAAATGATTGAGGTTAGTGGAATAATTGAAGTCTTCGTCTCCTATAAGAATTATGCAATAGTCATTTACAGTCATGCCTTTTAGTTTATGTTGTAAGTCATTGAACAAATAATGTATGCCAACTCCAGGGATTATATGATGGCAAAAAGTTGCATTTTGAAAATAGTCATTATTGATTATTATTTTTGAGATACTATTCTTATTATTACTGCTTATAATTAATAATTTCTTTTGTAACGATGGATTTTGCGATGGGAACTGTTCAGTTTTCTCAGAGTCGTGAGGCTCATGATGTTCTTCAGATAAGTGGCTGAGTTCGTCGTCTAGTGGAGGCTTATGTTCCTGTAAATACTTGGTCTCTTCTTCGTGGACTTGGTATCTTCTGAGACTTCTAAGTGGCTCTTCGCATAAAACGGTTTTGGTGGTTGTTTTCTTTCTTTTAATTTAGGCGTTCTAGCGGGTAATGCAGATTTTGTCCCCTTTAATATGTTTCGATACAAGTCGCATTTTTTATTTGCCTCAGTTAACTCATTTTGTAGCCTGTATTTTTCACTTAATAATTTCTGGACTTCGGCGTCTGCTCCTAATAGTTGTTAGGGTCTCCACTTGTTTTTTTACTTAAAATGATTTGTAAAATTAACGAAGAGAAAATTAACTTATTCTTCCTCCGTCCAAGGATTTTGGATTTTCTATTCTTTTATCTGCATGTATTTATGTATGTGAGGATTGTGACGTCACAAACATAGAACGCCTCCCTCCCCCCTGTCGCGATATGTCACATTTTGTGGACCCCCTCCCTCCCCCTTGAGGTGTGACGTAATTAATGGATGATCCCAGACTGTATAAGGCCTATGAAACAACAGTGAATTCTTATTACGAAACGATGAGTAACTCAAAAATAATTATAATTTTCGTCCCATTTTGTTACAATGACAGTCCCATATGCATGCATCTGTGTAAATTGGATGCATATTCAGTGGCTCAAACAGCGTGTTCGTATATTTTTTTCACGTTGCAACACCACTTGTAACAGTAACAATTTCATTTCAATTTTATTTGTCATTTTCAGTTTGCTAACAAGAAAGACGTGGTGCGTTTTAAACAAAATTCTATTTAAAATTGATTATTAAATATCTTCGTAAATCAACAACATACAAAATGGGAGTTTGGGCAGAAGTAACAACTGTAAAAAATGAGAACAGACATGAAATCAAGCTGTCTGGTGCGTCGATATCAAAACGAATATCTGAAGAAGGTTTAGACAACAATTTGTTTCAATTAACCAATTTAAACCTGCTAAATATTAGTGATACGTGTCTCACGGTCATTCCTGATGATATAAAGCGGCTAGTAAACCTGCAGTCGCTATTGTTATTTGGAAACAAACTTCAAGAGTTTAACGAAAACATAACCTCTCTGCCTAAGTTAAAAGTGCTCGATCTTTCCCGAAACGAGATCAAGAGTATCCCAGACAGTCTGAATAAGATGAAGGAATTAACGAGCATCAATTTCAGTTCGAATCAAATCGAAGCTATGCCGAAATTCGTTGATTTTCCTAACTTGATCATAGTTGATGTATCCAATAACAAATTAACTGAGTTTATAGATCTGGAAGGCGCCCATCTGCCTCATTTGACCGATCTTAAGCTCAATGGCAATGCTATTGAAGCAATCCCTAGTTCTTTAGCACAAAATTTACCATCACTGAAGAACTATGATATGGGCGATAATAAAATTAAAGTTGTACCTGGGGAGCTAGCAAATCTTCAAAAACTAAAAGGTAAAGTGCTGTTTTATGTCTTAAAGTTTCATTAGGTTACAATGAATATTGCAATGTTGCATAATTTATATATAAATTGCAAATTTATTGCACAATATTAGATATAATTCTAACTCTCAAGTTTCACTGATCTAGTAATTTAGGAAACATGATATTTCCTTATGAAATATCAAATATAGTAGCCCTAACCCTGCTTTACCTAGAGTAATAGTTATGTAAAATTGATTTACTAAAAATAACTTGTCACTCACAAATACTCCACTTTGTAGACTTATTATTGCATAACATTTTACAGAATTAAACTTGAAAGGCAACAAATTAGCCGACAAGCGTCTCATGAAACTAGTCGACCAGTGCCGCACAAAGCAAGTCCTGGATTACGTAAGAGAACATTGCCCCAGGAGTGATGCACAAGCCCCGAACAAAGGCAAGGGAAAGAAGGGCTCCAAGAAACAAGAAGACACACCGATCGAAGAAGCTGTCTGTGATCTATGCCATTCAATGAAGATTCTATATGTCGAAGACAACATCCCTAATGTACAAATTATTGAGTCCCAAGTTAGTGCTGTCCGTCCGTACATACTGTGTTGTATCGTCAATGATCTGAACTTTACGGAGGGATCTTTTAAGAAGTTTATCCAAATGCAGACAAAGCTCCATGATACAGTGTGTGACAAGAGAAATGTTGCAACTATAGCCACACATGATTTGAAGAAAATTGCACCTGGTAAGTATATTGTTTTCAATAACCACTTTTAAGCTGTTGTTGCCATTATAATAAATTACAACTTTGAATATGGCTTTCAAAGTAATATAACGGCTCTAAAATGTAGTTCCTTCTGTGAAATAAATCTAAGATGTAGTAACAAAATTTGAGCTATAAAAACAACTTATGTAAGTCACTTATCCTACTTGCCATGAGTCGAGCCACATAGTGAATAGATTTAATTTCTGTAGGAATTCCATACATTATTTATGAATTTTATGATTCAATCTCTCAGAGAAACTGAAACATTGACCTTTCTATAGCTTCATCACTGAGCAATTACAATCAGGCGAATTCCCTTTGCACATTGCGCGTAGAACCGATGGCCGTTGGGGCGGGAAGGTTCTTGAGTGGCGGCCACGTACCGGAAGGCGTAGCGTGGGTAGGCCCCCCACAAGGTGGACTGATGACCTGGTGAAGGTCGCAGGAGTCCGCTGGATGTGGGTGGCGCAGGACCGGTCATTGTGGCAATCTTTGGGGAAGGCCTATATTCAGCAGTGGACGTCTTTCGGCTGATATGATGATGATGATGAAATTCCCTTTTATGCCATAACAAATCAAACATCAGATATAAAATGTAAGTCTTCAAATATTTACTTTTTATCCCGCAGGAAACCTAACCTACACAGCCAAGCCCCCGAACGTCCTGAAGCTGACCCCGCTGGGGCGCGCCAAGCCCTACACCGGTGAACAGCTGTTCCAACAACTGGTGGCGGAGGCCGACGCACTGAGGAAGGAGAAGAAGAGGAATGTTTACTCGGGGATTCATAAGTACGAAAGTTTCCATATTTTAATAAAATTTATTAATGTTTGATGCGACAAAAGATTCACTAATTTAATTACATTTAGATTTCACATCATCATCCAATGTTAGTGCACTGCTGGACGTAGGCCTCCCCTATTAACTACACGCATTAAGAGATAAATACATAATCGTCACGCTGGGCACGCGGGTTGGCGATCGCAGTAATGTGACCACTATGATGACGCTACTGCCCATCATCAATCTCCTATTAAAGAATGGTCAGCGACACTTCAATCCCTTAGGCGGACTTGCACCAATTGAGATTAGCAAATTAATTAAAATTACATTAAGCTGTCAAATACCATACGAAATGATGCGTTAATCTGGATTAAATCGCAAATCACGATCGGTGCAAGTGATCCTTAGTCATCTCTTACGACACCCGCGGGAAGAGTTGCGGTGGTGACAAATGTATTCATACTGTAGTTTCACCATCCCCAAATAAAATATATCGGTTAGATAAATATTAGCTTTTTTTCTTTTATATGCCTGGGGAAAAAGATTATTTTATCTGACTGATATATTTTATCCAGTAGGCTGGGCACGAGATAGACTATCCATCCCTTTTTTATTCATGTAGTTAGTAAAAGTTTTTCCGGTTCCGGTGCTTAAACAGTAAAGTCAAGTGTCAGTGCTCTCCGTAGGAAATAATTACGCTTTTAAGTGTAAACAAGGCAAACTCCGCCGAAATACACACAAAAACTATCAGGAAGTGCCTACAAGTGAAACAAAGTGAAAATATCAGTGCGACAATCAAAGATTACGATTAAAATCTGTAAAGAAAAATTTTATAACATAACCTCAAAATTAATACGTCAAATTAAACGGAACATTCACCCTCAGATAAAATATAGAAAACGAATGTCAAGTTTGACGGCGATCAGTGTTGCCAGCACAAAATAAAATAATTTACGTTCCATTTCATCCAAACAATAGACGTTTTGATACTGCTAAGAAACAAAAATGGAAGAGCAGATTAACTCTCTATGGAACAAAATGAAGGAAGAATTGCAAAAACAAACAGACGTAATAAATCAAACGGTTGAAAATACAATCATGAAGACAATCGATGACAAGTTAACAACAATTACACAGGAAACTGAAAGGCTGAAACTCGAAAACACGGTGCTTAAATCCAAAATAAAGTACCTAGAAGCCGAATCGAAAAAGAATAACGTTATTATACATGGATTAGAAGAGAAAGAAAACAATAATACCGAACTAATGAAATTGGTTTTGGAAGCACTGAACAGCTCTGAAAAAAATCAAGCAGGTGCCGAGTGGCACGAATGGGACAAGTGGGAAGTTAGTAAGGTCGAAAGGTTAGGAAAAAAGATTGAGAAAAAACACAGACCAATTAAAGTAACTCTCACGTTGGAATGGCGGAAAATAGAATTACTCAGAAATAAAAAAACTTACCCGAAACATTTCAAGATAACTGAAGATTTTACTAAAGAAGTTTTGGAAGAAAGAAGGGCACTAATGCCTAAATTGATAGAGGCTCGGGAGGCAGGGAAATATGCCATCTTGAAACAAGATAAGCTAATAATAAAAGAAAATAATGAACACCAAACAGAGAAAAGGAAAAGGTTACCATCCTCACCTCCCTCACCACCTCCAAGCAATTTTAGCAATCCCGAGAAGCAAGACAAAATCAATCAGCCTGCCAAACAAACCAAAATCACCCACACCTTCCATGCACAGTCAAAAAACTAATTAGCCCTGGACACTGGAAAACAAAACAAGCAAACACGAATACAGATTTATTAAAAAGAAAACAAAACATAACAACCTTCCCCAATCCGGCTGGTCCCCGTGGGGATTTAGACCACCACCTTCCAACACCATACACTGATAAGGATAAGCAAACCCAACATATGAGGATCATAACATACAATGTTAGGACCCTCTCTACATATGAATACCTATTAGAACTCGAGAAATCATTACGGGAAATTACTTACGATATTATAGGAATTTCAGAAGTAAGGAGAATGGGAAATGAAATTGAAGAATACAAGGACTTCATATTATGCTATGTAGGAAGTACTCCCGGCAAATATGGAGTAGGCTTCATAATAAAAAAGTCCCTTAAAAGTTACATAGAGAGTTTCAATGGAATAACTGAAAGAGTAGCAACACTAAACATGAATATGAATGGCTACATGCTATCAATAATACAAGTTTACGCTCCAACGGAAGCGTCAAGTGACTCGGAACTGGAAGATTTTTACAGGACAGTTGACAAAGCTATGGAAAATACACACAAGAACGTAATATTAATGGGAGACTTTAATGCTAAAATTGGATGGCCAAAAAAAGAAGAAGGACTGATCATGGGCAAATTTGGTTATGGCGAACGCAATGAAAGGGGTGAGAGACTCATTGAATACGCTTTGGAAAATAAACTATCTATTATGAACACCTACTTCAAGAAAAAAGGCAGCCGCAAGTGGACCTGGAGGTCACCAAATAATAGAACAAAAAATGAAATAGACTTCATCCTTTCAAACAACTCAAGACTAGTAACAAATGTAGAAGTCATTAATCAAATATCATTCCCATCAGATCACAGACCCTTAAGAGCTCTCATACCTCTATATTTACCGAAAAAAAGCCGGAAAAACTTCCAAACCCATGCTACAACCCTAAAAACAGAGTCCGAAAGTAAAATTTATGTCCAAAAATTAAAAGAGCAAATTAACTTTACAGCTTCCCCTGTGAACGTACAAGACTACTATAACTCTCTGGAAAAAGCCATATTAGATAGCCTTAAGACATGTAGTACCAAGCAGAATATATGTCACAAAATACTCAGTACTGAAACAGAAACACTTATAAGAAAACGGAATGAGCTAATACACTTAAAAAACAAGGACAAGCAAGCAAGAGCTGAACTGTGCCATTTATACAAAGCAACAAAAAAGTCAATTAAAAAAGACTATAGCACCCATAGACAGGAAGTATTATCAAGGAATATTAATAAATATAGAAGTACCAAGAGAGCATCCAAAGAGCTTAATACGCATACATCTTGGATCCAAAAGCTAAAGCATAAATCCAAAGAAACAATAACAAGGAAAGATATTAACAGCTTAGCAAGTAACTTCTATAAGGAACTTTATAAAAAAAGGGAAGAAAATTGTATAGACACACCAAGCTCGGAAGAAACAGTGTACCCAATAGAGCCATTCAGCGAACAGGAAGTACTTAGCCATATTAAAAAACTTAAAAATGACAAAAGCCCAGGTCCAGATGGTTTATGCAATGAAGCAATAAAAATAGGTGCACCACTGCTTATTCACTATCTAACACAATTGTTCAACATGGTACTTCAGACAGAAACTGTACCAAAACAGTGGTGTACTTCAGATATAATTTTGTTATTCAAGAAAGGTGACCCATTAGAGATAGGCAACTATAGACCGATAAGCCTTCTTGCAAGTATATATAAACTTTTTGCTGCACTTTTACTTAGTCGAATGACCCCAGCGATTGATGCATTTCAGCCCATTGAACAAGCTGGCTTTCGATCAGGATACAGTACCACAGACCACATACAAACTTTAGAACAGGTAATAGAGAAACACAAAGAGTTCCAGGTTCCTTTGTACGTGGCCTTTATTGATTATAACAAAGCCTTCGACAGCATAAGTCATGGTTCAATTTGGAGAGCCCTGAACCAATGCGGAGTTAACAAAAAATACATAAACATAATAAAGAATATGTACAGCAACGGTACAAGCAGGCTGAAACTAGAATCCAGAGGTAACCTAATACCAATAGAAAGAGGCGTGAGACAGGGGGACCCACTATCTCCCAAACTATTTATAGCGGTACTAGAAAGTATATTCAGTAAACTAGATTGGTCAAAAAAAGGCATTAGAATCAACAAACGCTATCTAAGCCATCTGAAATTTGCTGATGACATTGTTGTACTAGCTGAGACGCCAAAAGACCTAGAAACCATGATAAATTCCCTGGACCAGGTAAGCACTAAGGTGGGCCTAGAAATGAATACCATGAAAACGAAAATAATGACCAATGGCCACAAGCGCCCCATAGTAGTAGGAAAGAAAAATATTGAGTATGTTTCTAAGTATGTCTATTTGGGGAAACAGATGCCATTTGATACAACCAACCATGAAGAAGAAGTAACAAGAAGAATAAACATAGCATGGAAAAGATTCTGGTCAATGAAAGAGGTACTAAAAGGCAGTTACAACCACCAAACAAAGAAAGTTGTCATGGACACTTGCATTCTACCGAGCCTCCTGTATGGTTGTCAGACATGGCCATTTACAAAGGCCACAAAACTACGAATAACAAGGACACAAAGAGCAATGGAGAGGAGTATGCTAAAAATCAGAAAAATTGAAAAAATCAACTCTAAAAAAATTAGACAACAGACAGCTATAGAGGATGCTCTAAAGAAAGCTCTCACCCTGAAATGGCGATGGGCGGGCCACTTGTCGCGCTACTGTGACAAGAGGTGGACTAGTGAAGCCACAGAGTGGCACGGACCACCAGGGAAGAGACGGACAGGCCGGCCTACGAGTCGCTGGGTCGATGACATAACCAGAGCCGCTGGCAATGATTGGATGACCCTGGCGCAGGACAGAAAACGGTGGAATGTGTTGGAGGAGGCCTACACCCAAGGAGGGGTTCATTTCTGAGAAGAAACAAAATTCAATAAACTCACTGTATAATCACCCAGAAATGAATAAATGGCTTATTTATTATTTATTTATTATTAGTTAGTAAAAGATGGAAAATCTATCTCGCGGAGACATATTGACATACTAATCATGTGCTAAGCATACAGATATTGTGAATCAATTGTTACACAGAATAACCTACCAAAGGAAATCTATAAAGAAAAGGCCCGATAATGACACTTTATTTTACATTGAAATGTTCCGTTCCAGGTACTTATACCTGCTGGAAGGCAAGCCGAAGTACCCTTGCCTGCAGGACTCCAGTGGTGTCGTCATCAGCTTCCCGCCTATCACCAATTCTGATGTCACTAAGGTATAATCATACTCAATATTTATGCAAGCTTGACAGAGCTTTTAAATCGACACAATATTGTGGGTAGATGAGACTTAAAACAATGGTTCTAAATTTATAAGCATTGTGGCTTAAAATAAGTTCTTGTATGTATTCAAATAAGTCCCAAATAAACGAAGTTTGAAGTCTGAACCACACCGGACAGGATGCATTTGGTGTGACTGCCAGGTCTTAAAGCCGATTCAGCCCGGAATGGCAGCGGCCAGCAGCGAATGACTCGTTTCGTAACTCACGGCCACTGACGGCCTCCCGTCACCGCCAGCGGCCGCTCGCCGCCTCCTGTGGCCGCTTGCATGGACGCCCGACGGGTGTGAGTGATGGCGGAATAGGCGCGCGATGCCGCCGACGGCCGTGAGCGACGAAACGAGTCAGTCGCTGCCGGCCGCTGCCATTCCAGTCTGAATCGGCCCTTAAAACACATGTTAATGTCATTTATAGGACAAACTGATTTGCACTTTTGCGGCTGACAAACGAACTTGCTCTTATAAAATAGCTGCAAATAAAAAAATTGGTGCTTGCGCTTCCAGAGAAAATTTGAATTTCGCGCGGTTTTGACCGTTTTGAAAATGACAGTTTGGCTTGCAAGCTTGCTTTCATCTAGATTCTAGAAGCACGGTAGTGCCTCCGCCAAGACAACATTAATTTATCCAACTCAACACAAGCTATACTTATAGTTTGTATTGTATTGTCCCTAAAAGAATAGGGATTGTGAAACAGGACGTTAAACTTTCTCTATCATCATCATTATAATATCAGCCTAAAGACGTCCACTGCTGAACATAGGCCTCCCCCAAAGATTGCCACAATGACCAACTTTCTCTATATTCACTCATAATTTTAACAACAAACGTGACTATCGTGAATAAAGGACGGTTATTTTTTTCCAAATGTTAAGAGCGTGACGTAGGCCCGTAGCTGCAGACTGTGATAAATTGATAATAACGCACTTGAGCTTTTTCACTTTTATGGAGACCCAATTAACGTAATATTGAAAAACCTTAATTTCAATCAGGTTTGTAACGACAATTAAGCACTAAATTCAATAAAAACTGGTGTAGTTATACTGATATTATAATATAAAAACGACGATCAAGTCTAGTTTCCTAAAGATATCCTACTTCATTGTCGTTAAGAACCTGACTGCAATTAAGGTTGTTTAATCTCACTCTAATTGGGGGTCCCTAAAATTTTAAATGGACACTTCCACCCGATCCTTGTTCAGTTTAAAATATAACTGACGTTAGTTACAATACTATAGTAAACCGGTTTGTCCAGATGTCCCACGAGAGCACGAGCATGTTCGTGGAGGTGACGTCGCACGCGTCGCTCGGCGCCTGCAAGACGGTGCTGGACAAGTTCCTGCTGGAGACCCTGCTACTGCTGGACGCGCCTGACCAGGCCTACCACTCGCTCAGCGTGCAACAGGTCATCATCATAGGCCTTTGACATCTTTATCAGATGATTTTATGCAGCGTTTTTGCGGCAGTGTTTAGAATGGCTATAAAGCCCGATGCGGGAGCGACAGTGACGTCCGCAAGATTGGCATGTCAGTGACGGGTCGTCAGATAAATGGGTTGATGATGTGTCCCCTCTCTCATTGTTGTGTCTCCTATTGCGTTTCACATCTAGAGCCTGAAACCAACTTTCGTCGTGAGCCTTGCATCCTTCCACTAGAGCCGCCCTCCACTTATTCCGATCGTTTGCCATCGGTTCCCAGTTAGCAGGGCTGATACCGAACGCAAGCATGTCTCGCTTAGTACAGTCCTTAAAACGTAACAAGGGTCTGCCAACTCTTCTTTTGGCAAAAGCAACTTCGCCTAACAGGGTGCGCCTTGGTAAGCGAGTGGCATCCATACGGTGCACATGCCCCAGCCACCGCAGTCTACGCTGTTTAAGCATCGCGGTAATGCTGGGAAGCTGTGCAACCTGCAACACTCTCTCATTTGTGACCCTGTCTTGCCAGGTGATGTTTAAGATATTTCGAAGGCATCGCATGTGGAAATTATTGAGTCTTCTTTCTTGCTTAGCATACGACGTCCAGGCTTCGGCTCCGTACAAGAGTGTACTTAGAACACAAGTTTGATATACTATCATCTTGGTTCTTGTTGTCAGATGGTCGTTGGTCCATACTCTTGCACTTAGCCTCCCAAACGTCGTAGCCGCTTTCCCAAGCCGACTCCCAATCTCCACGTCTAGTGACATATTGCTTGACACAATGGATCCCAAGTAACAAAAACGATCAACAACATCAAGGGCCGCACCATCCAACAAAATTGTTGGTCTCTGGTTGTATCCCTGCGCCAATACAACTGTCTTCTTTGCATTTATTGTCATTGAAAAGAGGGAACAGGCATGTGCAAATTTGTCTAGAAGAGCCTGTAATTCTTGAGGGGTATTGGCTACGAATGCGGCGTCGTCGGCAAAGAGCAGCGAGTCGACATACAGGTCTTCGCGTTTGCGGCGAGATTTCAAAAGGGCAGGATTAAATAGTTTCCCGTCCGCTCTGGTGTGCAAATGAACACCCTGTACAAAGTCCCTAAATGCAACCTTCAGAAGTAAGGAGAAAAAGATGCCAAAAAGTGTAGGAGCTAAGACGCATCCCTGCCGCACTCCTCTTCGCATGTCAAACAGAGCAGAAGTATTTCCGCCGTGGACAACAGCGCCCTGCATACTCTCATGGAAAGATTTTATTAGATTTAACAGTTTTCGGGGACACCCTATCCGTTCGAGGGCAATGTAAAGGCCCTCCCGACTCACCGTGTCAAATGCTTTATTAAGGTCCACAAAAGCCACTAACAAGGGACTATTCTGCTCACGTGACTTTTCTTGCAGCTGGCGCAAAGTAAAAATCATGTCAGTAGTAGAGCGTCCCGATCGAAATCCACACTGTGCCTCAGGATACACGCGGTCGGCAAGCCGCTGGAGTCTAGTCAGAATAACCCTCGCAAACAGCTTTCCGACGATGCTCAGAAGGGAAATGCCGCGGTAATTGTTGCAATCGCCGCGATCCCCTTTTCCCTTGTATAAGGTGATAATGTTAGCATTTCGCATATCCTGAGGAAAGCGCTCCTGCTCCCAACATTTGCTCAGGAAGTTGTGCAAAATCGGATGCAGTGACTTGACCTTGAGAAGCTCTGCGGGGATGCCGTCATCGCCGGGACTTTTGCCATTTTTTAGTTGAGTGACAGCTTTGTGCAGCTCCCTTGGGGTGGGTAGGTTATCTAGCTCATCCCAAGTTTCCAGTTCATTGATAGCTTCCATAGCTGCTGGATCAGTAGCGACCGGATGAGCATAGAGTCCCCCATAATGTTCCACCCAACGGTCCAATTGGCGATTGCTGTCATTTATTACTGTACCGTCAATTTCCTTTAAGGGTGCTAGTTTTTTTGGCAAAGGTCCAATCGCTTTTTTAATCCCTGCGTAAACACCGGAAAGATTACCGACAGCTGCGCAGCTCTGTATATTTTCGCACAGTTTCAGCCAATAATCATTGGCTAACTGGCGACTTACCCGCTGAAGTTCTGACTTGGCAGCACAGAGCTCACTCTTAGATGTAGTGCAGGGATTAAACCGGTGACGTAAGGCAGCTTGACGTTTGACATTTAGTAAGGGTGTAACGAGATTTGCGTTCTCAGAGAACCAGTCAGTAGACTTTGGCGAGTCGTAGCCAAAGACTCCACTGGCAGTCTTTGTGAGCATTGACCTAATCCTTTGCCATTCGGTCTCCACTGAAGCATCAACGTCCCAGCCATCCGTTTCAAGTTGTACCAAGTCACCAAATTTAGATAGTAGCTCCGAGTCCTTCACATTGAGAAGGTTAAATTTTTTCCTTCTTGGAGTTTGGGTATAATGGATTTTTTTTTAATGAATCGGCCTTTGCACACCACAAGAGAGTGATCGGTGTCACAATCGGCGCTGTGGTAGGATCTGGTGTGTACAATATCTTTAAGATCCTTTCTTTTGGTTAGGACAACGTCCAATTGGTGCCAATGTCCTGAACGAGGATGCTTCCACGAGACGCGTCGCATCAGTTTACCCTTAAAGTAAGTGTTGGTAACACACAGCTGGAACTTACAACAAAATTCGAGCAGACGCTGGCCATTTTCATTTTGTTTACCCAAACCGTGGTTACCCAGACAGTCGGGCCAAGCTTGATTATCTTGACCCACACGGGCATTAAAGTCACCTAGAACCAATACGCGATCACCCGAACGTACTGCACCCAATACGGTCCCAAGTTGATCGTAAAACTCATCTTTTGACTCGGCAGATACATTGAGGGTCGGAGCGTACACAGAGATGATGGTTATAAATCCACTGGTGGTCGACATACGCAGAATCATTATACGCTCAGATATTCCACGAGGACTCTCTATTGACCCTAGAAGATCATTTCGGACCGCAAAACCTACGCCATAGATACGGTGTTCGTCAATTGCTTTACCCTTCCAGAAGAAGGTGAAGTTTTTTTCACGAAGTGAACCTTCATCTGGAAGTCTAGTCTCCTGGAGAGCGGCAATGCCGATGTTCAGCCTAGTTAATTCAAGATCAATGACGGAAGTCTTTCGTAGACCCGGTGCACTTTGTGAACACCCACTTGTGTCCGACAGACCTGGTCGCATTGTCCGGACATTCCACGTCCCAAAACGCAGGGCAGTGTAAGCGTTTGTATTCGGTTTTATCTTTGTTTTGTCGGGTGACACAAATGCAGCATCGACATACAGGTATTACCTGCTTGTTCCACGCACCCTAGAGGAACAGTCAATGCCGAGGCGGGCCGGTACCTTATTGGCTGGGGGCTGCCCAGCTAAAGCGGGCGGTAACCGGCCAATGAGTCTACGATGGACTCTCCCACTGGCGAGAGTGACCCCTGGCGCCTGCACTTACGCCTATTCGTGCAGACTTATCACCGGTAAACTGCCACTCCCCGTGTTGTTTTCCACGTAGCTACGCTAACGTGGGTGAAGTACACTCTCCACAGACGCTGCATCGCCTGGGACGCGAATAAGAAATGCGGGCATGCCCAGAACCCACATCCCTCTCTCGACCTTGCCGACTTGACCCACAGGAAAGACAGAGTCGATACGTGCGGAGTCGGTTCAGTTGCAGGTGCATAACGGCTGGCACCGAGCCGGGTTTGTTTCAAGTTTTCCTTCTCTGCAGCTAGCTCTTCCGTTGATCAGCAGGAGGACCACTTGCAGGCGAAACTAGCTGGGGACGCAAGGCTCATATGTACATCCCCTCCCTCCCAACAGGTAACTGCAACAGGTAACTGTATAGTAAACCGGTTTGTCCAGTTCCACGAGCATGTTCGTGGAGGTGACGTCGCACGCGTCGCTCGGCGCCTGCAAGACGGTGCTGGACAAGTTCCTGCTGGAGACCCTTCTGCTTGACGCGAGTGACCAGACCTACCACTCCCTCAACGTGCAACAGGTAATAAAAACCGGCCAAAGGCAGAGTCACTACCAACTAAGCTAACTGACCTGCGACCATATATAACATGGACGTCTAACGCCAGCTCAAATATGCCCCCAAAAACAATTGTTCAATTGCGCCAAGATGGGCAGGACATAGCGCCATAGCGCTTTTCTTTAGACCGCGCATATTTCGGCGCAACATATTTGACAAATGTTTATAGTCGGGGGAAGAAAAGTTTTTGGTCACATTAAATCCTACAGTTTCGGAAGCTTTTTCTAATGAATATTTAGGGTATACAGATTCACACCGTGCAATAATCCCCAGTGCCGCGCGAGAGCTTCTCATCCAGTCGAGGACTTGAAGGTCAATGATTGGAACAGCACGTTCAATAATTTCTACCCTCGAGATTATGCATTCATTCTATTGTTTTAGATGATTTATAATTAAGGAAAAAAAAATCCCCAGTTTTTTCGTAAAGCTTATACAAAAAAAACTATACCTTAATTTTTTTTTCCTTATTTGATAAAAAATATAACTTACAAAATCTTGCGCAATTCGAAAATTTGGTCATTGGACCAAAATAAAGATATAAACGTCTTAGTAACTTTTCTCCGCGGTGACACAGATGCATCTATTTTTTTTCACTGTTATTATTTTATTTTGCTTATAAGACGTTTCAATGAAAACGTACAGCCACGATGATCTATTTCTTAGATAATATGTTTATTAACACGCAAAATAAAAATAAAATATTTGAAATATATTAAGTGCTTTACGAGCAATCGACATTAACAGCTATAATCTTAAAACGAATATTTTTTAAATCCCGCCTTCCCGCGCATGTGCCTACGACGATACGTGTGCGGCGATGCCGTGCGCTGTGCGTGAAAGAGAGAGGTATAGTTATATATACAGGGTGTGGCCAATAATAGGAGCTTTAAATTTAAGCGATGAATCTTTGGACTATACGTGTCATACTTCCTGGCGGTGTCATGGTGTCGTACAATATTCAAACTAATATCAATAAAATGTACATGAAATGTACGAAATTGTACGCTAATAAAAAAAAAATGTACTACACGCACGATACGAGAAAACGGTGTTAATCCGTCACCGCTAGGAAGCATACTTCCTGGCGGGGGCTATTTATTTTGTTATGTTGCGGCCGAGTTTTCAATGGGCATGTCAATCAGAAAATATGTACGAGAAATGTACGTTCTGGTTCTAAAGCGTTTTTAGGTATATCTATCTCATAGGTGCTTTAATTTGGTACTAAAAATCATTTCAAAGGAACTTTATTTATTTAACGTGTTTGATAAATTATACATATACATCAATAAGTGGCATGTATACATATTTATGCATGTACATAACTATTATTACATTGTGCAGTAGGTACATAAACTGTTTCCCAATAATTAATAAATTATCACTGTAAATAACTTCTACGCGTAATGATATAGGAAATAGGAATATTACTAAGTATAATTCGTTATATTAGAAACGATTTCTACGGAGATATTCAGCAATACCAGAACGTACAATTTTCGTACATATTTTTTAATTGATATGAACATAGAAAACTTGGCCGCAACATAACAAAATAAATAGCCCCCATAGCCCGCAAAGTAACAAAATAAGTATGATTCCTATCGGTGACAGATTAACACCGTTTTCTCGTCTCGTACGTGTAGTACAATTTTTTTTAATTAGCGTACAATTTCATACATTTCATGTACATTTTTTTGATGTTAGTTTGAAAACTGTACGACACCATGTCACCGCCAGGAAGTATGACACGACTATACGCAATTACCTAGACCTTAATGCTTCAAAGTTAACCAACTCTGAGATATATCACTTCAAAGTTGCAATACATAATCAATGTATTTAACCATCGTTAAATTGTCGTTAACGATCGTTAGATGTCTTGGTACAAGGTGGTTTCTTGGTACCGAGGCGAAGTTTCATAATCTACTCAATCGAAACTAGTTCTTAAGCCCAGGTATAAAGAACAACTAATCGCGTGAGAACACGTTTATTTTGACAAGTTTGTTTTAAAATTCTCCAAAAAGATGCCCTAGCAACAAAGAGGTTTTTACTTTATCATCGGAAGTTTACAATGACACCTCGAAAAAGACAGCAAACCTAGCACATCTTGGGTTTGATTGCCGCTCGCGAAATTGTCGCGGCTACTCGTCTCGTTTTGATTGTATTGATTAAAAAAGCCGCGAGAAGGCCGTGAGTGACTATCAAACACAAGATGTGCTAGACCCACCAACGACTGTTTTGTACTGTAGAGGGGTGCCTGTCGTGTCGCATAACGTCGATTGTCCTAAAATTTTTTGGCCGAGAATGTTTGGCATAATGTTAAATGGCATACTACTTGTTTAGCCTACTTAATTTTGCGCATACACGTTTAAAATACCTACACCATATTTATTCTAATATTCATTACTCGAACGTCAAATGACCTAAAGCATAATAATCCTAATGTTCATTGTAATAAATATTGTTTTCCCTACTACTCGAACTGTCAATTTTCACTGCGCCTACTTTTATCATGTCCGAAATTTCATTCAAAAAGGCATTTTAATAACAAGGGGTCATTCAATTATTACGTAAGCAGATTTTTTACAATTATTTACCCCCTCCTCCCCCTTGTCCTCAAAAGTAAGCAAAGCTCTTACCCCCCCCTCCCGTGCTTACGTAAACATTTTTCTTCTGGCTTTTTATTAATTCATAAAAGCAGCAGTTATCATTTTAGAAATAAGAAAATAGGCTTAAGAAAGAACTTAAACGCAATTACATTTATTTAGTCAGACTTTAGTCGTCATATTATTATAAACAAAACATACTTTTTTTATTACGTATTTTAATTCCAATTAACAGTCTTCAGTCCACGACGCCTGAACCCAGGATTCTATTTAATTAAATGTGACGTAATTATAACTTATAAATTATAACTAGGCGACGCTTCGTTAACTAATTTCTGTGCTTTTTGCACTTTTGTAGTTGTACGAGACTTCTTTTAAAATCGAACTTTGGTGAACAATCAACGATAAAACGACGACCTTTTTTACTTTTCGGGGATTCCCACAAAATAATGTATAAGTTTATGTAGGAGAATAAACGCCCGATAAGGGGAATCACCGTGAGCTATTTTTTTGTCTAAATTTCTGTTTGTTTTCTAAGTTTGTAGGCAACTTGTGGGTTGCCACATATGTATAATATTTAATAACTACTGCTGACATAATCACCATCTTGACCCGCCCCTCCCCTTTGTCAGCAAAAGTAAGTAAAGCAGACACCCCCCCACCCCCCAACAGTGCTTACGTAATAATTGAATGACCCCCAATATGCAAAACATTTGAACAACAGGGTGAATGGTTAAAAAAATATTCAAGTAATAAACTAGGGTAAAACCGACGTGGATTGGTTAGATTTCGAAGCTAAGGCGGAGTGAATGGCGTAGCATTTAAATACCTACTTAAGTATTTTTAATCAATTGTTTACACATCCTCATACTTACAAAACCAAAAAAAGGGGGGACGGGGGGCGAAGCCCCCACCAGGCGGGCTCGGGGGGCGAAGCCCCCCGCATTAAAAAAGAAATAATCTGAACATCCCCTACCTTAACCTGGATAGGTTCGTTAGGTACCTTTTATCCCTTAGAGCGGAAATAGAAGCCCCGTCAACCAGTTCCCAGGTCAAAATTGCTCACTTAAATTCTTTGGACAACAGGGCTAATTATTCAGTAATAATTAAGTATAAGGAATCAAAATTTTTTTTTTTAATTAGTTAAAGGTAGGTAATCACTTTTAGTTCATTAAATAGTAGGAACATCACCATTATGAACAATATTTTTTCGATACATATACATTAGACACAAAGATCATTAGGACAAACAATATTTAGGAACAACCAAGTTAGGATTAACAATTTCGTCATAACAAAAATATGCGCAACAATGTTTATGCCATACATTTTTCGGCGTAAAGTTGTTATGCGACAAATTTTTCGAAATAACATTATGCCACCCGATATAGACCCACTGTAGAGGTTTTGATTTTTATTTGAATTCCAACAAATATGTTATACCTACTAGATTGTGCACCAAAAAACATAATTTAGCAAAAACGAGACTTATTTCAACACTAGGTCCTAGAGTAGATATTTCTTTATAAGCTAGGTCCTGAAAACGGTCCTGGCGAGAAGTTTACTGCTGCTAGGGTGTCCTTGTCTAACGTCTTGTCGGATACCTAAAACAATATTTTAGACTAGAAGAAATGGTAGAAAACTTTTTAATCATTACAATCGAAAACAGGTGGGTATCTGCCAATTGCTGTCTAACACAAGATTTGCTAAGCCGCACATGGCATATTTATAGCAGTCCCTTTGCTTTACCTAAGACAGGTCAGTTATAAGGTATCCATAAAAACATCAGTTTCCGGTAAAACCGTGATCGGTCATTGTCATTGGTTAATCAAGCTTTGTTATGAAGTAGCCATAGCGACGTCAGCATCCGTGTAACTCGCGGGATCGGTCATTGGCCACCCGAGTTTTGTTATAATGTAACCATAGCAACGTCCGCATCGTTGTTGAACATAGTTCGGCAAAAGTCGTTGATAACGAATCAAGCTTTGTTGTAATGTAACCACAGCAACATCAGCATCCGTGGAATTCGCGGACTCGGCCATTGGCTAACTGAGTTTTGTTATTATTTAACCATAGTAACGTCAACGTCATTGGTGAACAGATTTCGGCAAAAGTCGTTAATAACGAATCGATCCCGATCAGTACTGTGTACCGACTAATTTACGAACTGTAACAAGTGACTCAACAATCCCGGTTCGCGACTGTACCTTCTGTTTGACAATGACAACATCACTCGGCCTGTCCTTTTCTTTTTTCGTCTCTTTTTAATCAATATAGTCCAATAGGGACGGGTAGCCACGAGAAAGCCGAGTGTTTCAGTCACACACAAGATACGCTAAGCCCCCGGATACTTACACAATCGTTTTATAAGCCATTTGTCCCGTGTTTTGTTTGGCCATGGTCATTTCAATAGAAAGGGACACAATTCTGACAGGAGTCATCTCACGAAGACCGTTTTTGTTTTACTCTTTAGTGCACAATTTAGTAGTGGTATCTTTGCATTCGAAGCCATAGACCATGCAGTTGTAAATGCGAACTTTTTTATGTGAAGTCACTTTCTCTACTATTACAACATAATGACAATTTATGTCAAGTTGTCATATCAAAACATTACCAAAAATAATAAAATAAATTATAAAATTGCGAATTGCGATGCACACGAAGCACATAATTAATAAGAAAAGTAAGCCAATCATTGTGTAAACGACTTGTCAACGAATATTATCTGAGTTGATAATAGAACCAAGCACTATTGTTATCATCTCAAAGCAACGTATACCAAATGCAGTTCTGACTGTGACCTGTGGGTTTTCACTTCCAACCAGATTAACAGTGAAATTCTTACTTAGTTTCGACAAGATACTGTTCTCAGTACGTGTTATGTCGTGTCAGAGTGGCGTCAAATAAAGAAGCAGATCGTATCGTCGACATCATCGTAGTCGTGCCTATGTCTACAAATTCAATTAATTTAAGTGCAAGTTGAGTGTTTAAGAGTTCACCCGATGAGATATGTGATTAGTGCACTATTTTTGTTGTAACCGATTACTTAATAAATTGTTTTGAAGTCACTTTATGGCGTTTTACTAATTTAGTTATTTCGTCAGTTCACACCTGATAATTGAGATTGTGATCTGTTACGTAATGTTGAAAAAAGTGACAAAGTAATCAATAAGTAGATAGGTATGTTTAATAAGCAATACTGATTCATTTAGATTCAATAATACGCGAAAACGATAGTACCTAAATGTCAATGTCAAATGTTCGACTGGACACATAATGTCTGCAGTACATTGCTGGGTCGATTAACTTTGTTAGAAAAATATAGAAAATTTATTTTTGTTTTTAATTAATTAAAACCATTTGGAGTTAATTACTGATTAGTTAAAGGGTCTATGTTTTCATTTATTGCTCTTATTACAGGCCACACCCTGTATACATTTTTGAATAATTGTAACACCTCATTTTGCGTCGGGAATTAAATACAGGCCCCTAATAGGTTACAAGTTGTATAGGTGCCTACATTTTTAATCGTCAGTTCAAAAACTGCTTAATACCAATTTATTTTACTACTAATATTTTTATTTAAGACGTTTCTACTTCCTTCCTACGAAATTCCTTCTGTAATTTGACGCACCGTCCTGTCTACATAGTACCCCACCTACGTTTATCCGCTGCCCTGCGGCCGGCCGCGCATTTATGACGTCAGCGCCGCTCCGATTTATTTTAACAATAACCATTTCGATAATTGTAGGAAATGCTTAGAGTATACATAGGGGATTTTTTTCGTATTGTGCCACAACTAATTATTGACAAGAGGTACATTAAAAAAATAAAATGTAGAATTAATGCGCCTGCACGTAAATCAGTTAAAACTGTAAAAAAAATAGTTAGCATTGAGTCACTGACGTAATTTTTTTCTTTGGATGAGTATAATAATTGTCGGGTCATTATAGTAAAAAATCACCATTTGTTTAATTTCTGTTTGATTGTTATGAATTTTAAAAATAATTTTATTTTTTCTGACTATATCTACGATTATTCAGTGGTGACTTTTTAAAATATTGTCTTAAATATTCAGTTAGGCCCCTCGGATAATAAATCCCTACTGTAGGATTTATTGTTTCTTTTTATTAAACAATTAAATCTTAATATTGATTTTATGAAAAAACCTCCACACATTTATCAGGGATAATTAGATTCATATATTCACAAAACGATGTTTTATCATATTCCTGAAATAAATATAGTGTAGGATTTAATGTAATTTTCTCGAACAAGTTAAAGTTTAGCTCCCGGACTATTATAGAATATAGCCAATCAAAACTTTGATGGACCAATGACAACTATTTTTAAATGGCGGTTTAAGTTTTTATACAGTACCGGCCAATAATATATCACATACAGGTTTTTTTCAGTAGATTTATTTTTATTTTTGTAAGTGTTTTTCACACTTTCCACCTCACGACTATAGATAGTCTAGGCATAGGCCTTTACACTAGCGATGAAAAAACTGGTCATCATGTAGTGATTTTTTCATAAAGAGATTTTGCGTAAGGCATGGATTTCTTAGTAAAAATTCTTTTTTTTACTAGAGTATTTTAGCAATATGCTGTGTCTCCAATTGCAATTCACAATACTTAATTGAAGTATTCATCATTAAACTATGCAAAAGTACCAAAATAATATGCTATCTACATGCGAACATGTGCCGCTTACTCTATACACGCTCATACAAAAAGTCACGAATGTGATATATTATTGGCCGGTACTGTAGGTTGATATTGAAATTCATCGAAGTGATGCATTGAAGAGGGGTCGACACTTGTCAACTAAAATTCAGGACCGATTTTGAAAGGCAATTTAGTATGGCGTGAGTCTTCCATGTTTTATTTGTTCGTAGTAA
>JALPQI010013800.1:0-35530 GCA_025490895.1 Thaumatotibia leucotreta | reverse complement strand
ATTTTTAGTTAACATATCTTTTATCTCTTTTAAACCAATACCATTGTCAAAGTGACAGATAAAGACACACATTTACAAAAAGTAAACTTACTTGGTATAACACAGATTGAGCGTTGTCAATATGCTCTCAATGCCCTTAGTCCCGAACTCTTCTATCCACGATAAGGAATTGTTGGTTAACGCTATCCTTAGGTTTTCTAGGCATCTGTGTAGTTTGCCCACTGAGAGCTTTGGATAAACTAAACTATAAATACCCTATCACATAGTCTACGATTTTTTTTATAGATATCTACAATATTCTCACTCCATCCACTTACCGTCTCACTATCTCTCTCTACCACGCTCTCTTTCTCTCTCTAACTCATCGTCGCTCTCTCTCTCTCCATGTCTTTACCTCGCTCTCTTTTACCCTTTCCCTTACTCCCTGCCCATCGTAATTTATCTCCATTCTTCCCACTCCCATCCTCTCCCTTTCTCCCCTACACTTTCCATGTCCCTCTGACTCCCTCACTCTCCCCTTCAATCTCGCTCTCACCCCTTTAGCATTTTAGATTCATCTCACTAGCTCGCTCATCCTTCAACAACGCCATTTTAGTTCAAGTGTAGTGTCATTGGCAAAGTAATAAATAGAGATACATTAATAAAAGTAAACTTACTTGGTATAACACAGATTGAGTGTAGTCAGTATGCTCTCAATGCCCTTAGTCCCGAACTCTTCTATCCACGATAAGGGATTGTTTGTTAACGCTATCCTTAGGTTTTCTAGGCAGCTGTGTAATTTGCCCACTGAGAGTTCTGGCTGGTTGAGATAGGCTACGTAGTCTGACGGTTTCTCGAATTTTGATCGGCCTTCCTGGAAAGCAATGGATACATAAATAAATAAATATCTTGGGACATCTTACACAAATCAACCTAGTCCCACGGTAAACTCAATTAAGGCTTGTGTTGTGGGTACCAGGCGACGATATATATAATAGATAGATACGTATAGATACTTAGATACATACACAGCCATGACCAAGGAACAAACATTTGTGATAAATAAATACACAAAGAATGCCCTCACCGGGATTCGAACCCGGAACTTCCAGCTTCGTAGGCAGGGTCACTACCAACTAGGCTACAGAGGCTGACAACTACATACATGTTTGAAGTACGCCATTATCGGACAAAAAAACAATAGATATTTGTTTTACTAGGGAGCAAAGTGATTGTTTAACTCTCGTGCAAATATTGAAACCCGAGCAAGCGAAAGATTCCAGAATTTTCATAAAATGAATCTTGAGCGATGCGAGTGTTTTAAGGCACGAGAGTTGAACAAGCTTTGCTGCCGAGTGAAACACAACATTTTTCACCACACTAAAGCGAAGAAACACGCGAAATAAAACTCAAACATAACAAATTAGAAGGTATTTATTTGCAAGTCATCAACTTCCAAAAAATAAACAAATCAGCTTTAGTCTATCCAGAAGATTAAAAAAAAAATACTTTAACCTCTAGAGATTAAAACAGTTTTGCGCTCTGAAATTGAAGGACAAACAGCGTGATTATGAGCAGTGTGATGAAAAATATATATTTTTTATTTGTTTATACATACCAATCAATAATAGGGATAGCATTTTTTCAAGTCCTTAAATATTTTTTTACGTAAAAAAATTCGCAAACACTTTTCTAACTATCTCTAACCCCAATCAATGATTATGTCAAGATGAAAACTCATATTGTAAACATTTTAATAGTGCATGCGTTATTCAGTGAGTTAGGAAAATAGTTTTTTAACAGACATGTCATTATCTCTGAAACTAAGCCGAATCCAGAAAAGTTCATGCGACATTATAATCTCAAAATGTGGTCAGGAATACATATTTCAAGTCTGACGGTATACTCATGAATGTCCACCCTGTATAGGCTATTTGAAATGATCCAATCATTAATGGGTAATAAATGCGTCAATCAATTTTTTTTGTTGTTATTCTGTCACATCACCCAGGGGACAACAGTGGGATAGTTTGTTAGAAGAAAGTATCATGCACACTCTACTATACATACATAAATGTCAAAAAATTCAAACTTTTGTCAATTTGAATGCTGCTAAACTGTGATTTTAAGGGTGACCCAGGAGAACGTAACCATGGCAACGAGTGACATAAAAAATTGATAGAGCCAAATACCTGTGCGTTGACGAATTTGTAAGCGACAAGCATCTTCTTTTTCTGGTCCCGTGAGTATTTTCGGAGAGGAGCCTTCTTTTCTTCACTGAGATTCATATCCGACTGGAATGCAAAGAGAAAAAGCGTTAATCACTACATAGTATAAAATAAAGTCACTTTTTCTGTCCCTATGTCCCTTTGTACGCTTAAATCTTTAAAACTCCGCAACGGATTTTGATGAGATTTTTTTTTATAGGTAGAGTAATTCAAGAGGAAGGTTTTTATGTAGGTATAGTACCCGTGCGCAGCCGGGGCGGGTCGCTGGTTATAAATATAATTAAACAATTAAAGTCACGTGTATTTAGTCACAACGCGCGACATTTTTCGGCAGACGCGGATCCAGGACTTCGTTGGGAGGGGGGGCACTGCCCTACGGTATGATAGTATTTTATACTTAAAACAGCACTTAGGTTTACCTATCATCTTATTAGTGGGGCCCTTACGGATACACTTCGACCCATTGGGATCTTTTGTGTAATTGCCCCCTGTTTCGCCTACCCCAGGGATTGTTCTATCAACTCAATATGTTTGAAGATGGACCCTAGCGTTTTGACCTCCTTCGGTTCTAGATAACCAGTTCTGAAGTCTTTCATCCTTTGTCTGGCGAGGGCATGACATTCGCACATCAGGTGTTTCATTGTCTCTTCTTCTTCGCCACACATTCTACAGTCTATGCTGTCAGAAAGACCCATTTTGGCCAAAAGAGTTATGACCCCAAAGTGTCCCGTAAAGCACTTAGGTTTACCTAAATGCAGTGTCAAGGGGGGGGCAAGTGCCCCTATTATCCCCCCCCCCCCCCCCCCCACCCCACTGGATCCGCGCCTGTTGTTCGGACAGCCAAGGTCTCCATTATTCTGTCTCACGAAAGTTTAAATGGCGATCTCAGTCTAGTTGGTGATGACGTTGCCTACGAAGCTGGAGGTTCCGGGTAAAATCCCGGCGAGGAAATTAATTTGAATGTTTATCACAAATATTTATGACGTTCACGTGTCATAATATAACTTTCTATCAGCTAAGCTCATTGGGGCCAAGATTTACAAATTGATTCCGCCTAAAATCAGCGAAAATTAACATGAGGTTACCAGGAACCTTAAATCTTATTTATTTATTTAGATATCCCAAGACATTTATTTTTAACTGATGAAGTAATGTACTATGTAGTGTACTACACTAGCCTGCGTTGCTGATATCTTAAGATATAGGCATTTGATTTGTGAGGTAAGATTTTAAAGTTCACTTATGACCAAAGTAGCGTCTTGAAGATTAGCTACAGCCGTGGGCGATGAAAGGAACTGATGATGATTGCACCAAAGCGAAAAGATCCGTGCCGCGCGCGGGTTTCCTAACACTTAAGTCTACGGCAATGCAAGTATTTTACCATACAAAATGAAGCAGACGGTTCTTTACCATAGAAGACGAATAAGCAAGCGGACTGATATTTTAAAGAAATATTGTACGCCATTGTAAGGCAGGATTTGGAGAACCTTTGTAACCCCAACACCTTTATAAAGCCAAAACCATGCAATAAAAATTAGTAATCGGCGGTGGAGTTTGGCGCGCGGTACGGTGTCGTAGCGCTCGATGCCGCCTTCAGTCGATTGCGAGCTTTGTCACACTGATGAAGACTTCGTCGGAGTGACAGAGAGATGCTTTATAAACTCGCTTACTTACCAACAGCGTCCAATGTTGCTAATGTGGAGCTGATGAAGCCTTGGTCAGAGTGACAGAGATACTTTCTAAAGTCGCTTACTTACTGTACTTACCACTACAGTCCAATGTTGAAGATATCTTCAAATATACCCATTTTCAGGTGAAAGACGCCTTGGTGTCCTAAAGCAGCAGATTTGTGAGGTAACATTCTGAGGGTGGATCACTATATGGTGTGATTGGCTCTAGACTGAGACAATTGTTCTGAAAGTGACTCACTCTTTGCGTTTGCTTCTGGTCTGGACCGAGACAAGTGAAGTCATGAAGAGAGACGTAACAGTAGATAAATGGAAAGCAGCATATTTGTGGGGAGACATTCTGAAGATGGGGTCACTTTTGGATGCGATTGTCTCCGTCCCAAGTGACGTCTTGAAGAGACCAATAGAAGACCTGATGACTTACCAGCATCTCCTCGAACCTCCTCTGCAGTTGTCCGTCGTCGAGCGCGTCGATCTTGCTGGTGTACTCGGCGGTGGCGTTTGGCTCGTCGTCCTCGGCGCGGCTCGGCTCGGCGCGCGGTACGGTGTCGTAGCGCTCGATGCCGCCTTCAGTCGATTGCGAGCTCTGTCGCACTTATGAAGGCTTCGTCGGTGTGATAGAGATGCTTTCTAAATACGCTTACTTACCAACAGCGTCCAATGTTGCTAATATGGAGCTGATGAAGCCTTCGTCAGAGTGACAGAGAGAACTGTTTTCTACTTACAATAGTGTCCAATATTGCAGATATTTTTAGATATACCCATTTTCAAGTGAGAGACGCCCTTCGAGTCCTGAAGCACCAGATTTTTGAGGTGACATTCTGAAGGTGGGGTCAGATGCAATTGGCTCTGCATCAGACAAGTCTCGAAATGCCTACATTTCAGCAGTGGTTGTCAATAATGATGAGAACTTCCCAGGTATAAGCACTGGACAATTATGCAGATGATTGGCTTGGAACCGAGACAAGTGTTCTGAACGTAAGCCACTTTGGATGCGATGGTCTCTTGATCGAGACAAGTGAGGTTTTGAAGAGAGAGAGCTACCAATGGACGGCAAATGGAAGATCTAATAACTTACCAGCATCTCCTCAAACCTCCTCTGCAGTTGTCCGTCGTCGAGCGCGTCGATCTTGCTGGTGTACTCGGCGGTGGCGTTTGGCTCGTCGTCCTCGGCGCGGCTCGGCTCGGCGCGCGGTACGGTGTCGTAGCGCTCGATGCCGCCTTGAGCCGATTGCGAGCTCTATCGCACTTATGAAGACTTCGTCGGAGTGACAGAGAGTCGCTTTCTAAATTCGCGATAGGTTTACTGTCCTTACCAATAGTGTCCAATATTGCAGATATCTTTAGAAATACCCATTTTCAAGCAAAAGATACTCTTGGATCGCGATAGCAGCAGATTTGTGAGGTAACATTCTGAAGGTGAGTCACTTCTGAATGCAATTGGCTCCGGACCAGACAAGTCTCGAAAGGCTCGATATCTTAGTAGTAGGAGTCATTGAAGATGAGAACTGACCAGGTACCAAGACTAGACAATTTTGTAGATATCTATAGTTCTATAGATGTGATTGGCTCTGAACTGAGACTAGTATTCTGAAGGTTGGTCAATTTGGATGCGATCGTCTCTTGACAACTCAACAAGTGAGGTCTTGAAGAGAGCTACCTGCGGCGGACAAATGGAAGACCTGAAGACTTACCAGCATCTCCTCGAACCTCCTCTGCAGTTGTCCGTCGTCGAGCGCGTCGATCTTGCTGGTGTACTCGGCGGTGGCGTTTGGCTCGTCGTCCTCGGCGCGGCTCGGCTCGGCGCGCGGTACGGTGTCGTAGCGCTCGATGCCGCCTTCAGGCGATTGCGAGCTCTGTCGCACTTATGAAGGCTTCGTCGGTGTGACAGAGAGATGGTTTATAAACTCGCTTACTTACCAACAGCGTCCAATGTTGCTAATATGGAGCTGATGAATCCTTCGTCAGAGTGACAGAGAGATACTTTCTAAAGTCGCTTACTTACTGTCCTTACCCCTAGACGCCAATGTTGAAGATATCTTTAAATATACCCATTTTCAAGTGAAAGAAGCCCTTGGCGACCTAAAGCTGCAAATTCATGAGGTGATATTCTGAAAGTGGGTCACTATAGGTAACAGCACTTGACCATATTGCAGATGTCTTTAGATGTGATTGGCTCTGGATCAGGACGAGTGTTCTAAAGGTCACTTTGGATGCGATCGTCTCTTGACCGAGACAAGTGAGGTTTTGAAGAGAGAGAGCTACCAATGGACGGCAAATGGATGATTAGAGCATGGATACCGGTTTTCGATAATATCGAAATTTCGATAATATTGGTCTTTTTTCCGATAATTTTTTATCGATTTTAAATTTCTCAATTACCGGTTTTTTCGATATTTTCGATATTAACTTTTTTAGGGGAAAGAATGAATCGTAACGGTTTTTTCTAACCGTGGACTACATGGAGCGTACGCAAAAAACTTCCTGTGATTAATTCATTACTACATACATTATTATTATACTTAACTTTCCTATGTGCTTTTTTGTTCAGTACGGGCTTAGTACTGAGTAGGGATGTAGAAGAAGCAAACGATAGCTGAGCAGGAAACTAAATTAAACCAAGCAGCTGACTGTGTTTACCAACGGTTTATTGATCACTGACTTATAAATATTTACAATTTTGTATATGACAAGACAACCAAAGACAATAAAAAAGTATAAATAAATTGTATAAAAACTATATACAAATACAACCTCAACAAAGGAGTAGGTACAAGTACGGTCAGCTCTAATAATATGTATACGATTTTGAACCTTATGCCTTCGACATACGTTCCGAAATGTATACATATTATTAGACGTGACTGTACATGAGCCCGCCAAGTTTAAAATTCGCCGAAACGATAATAGTAATACCAACATAATAGTAATCTATAGGTCCGACTTAGATGGACGGTTTGCTGTGGCGAAAGTATTCGGCAAGTGATGAGAATTGTAGTGAGGGTTATATATACAGGGTGACCAGGGTGTAAGTCTAATACGGGCGAAGCTCTTAACGGGTGTTAGTTTACGACATAATAAGTACATTCAAATAACTTTTACTTAAAATTAGAGCAACAAAATTTTCCATACAAAATAATTCGGCGCGCAATGTAGAGCAACATACGCGAGTTAAAGACTCGATGACAGCTAATTTCAAAAGCAGATGACATAACTGCCATACCAACAATAACAAATGTTTGTACCTACATTGCTGCTCCGATAATCTTAAAAAAATATTCTTTGGAGTCATAATTGAGAGTAACTTTAAAAAACCTTTTAATCCATAATTACACTAATGAATCCATGCCTGGTTCAATTGATCGCCCGTATTAGACTTACACACTGTATATACGGATTCTAATTGTAGGTACTGTTTGTTCTTGTAAGTTTATGACTTGTCACTTGTGGCTGATTTTGATTGTTACACTGATTTATATTTTATTATTATTTTTTTTTTTTTATGATTTAATAAAGCATTAAAACTCGAAGTCAACTAAATATAATATGTTCTGTTCTACAAATCAAACTTTGATATTTGTAGAACATATTTATCAGACATCCAGTTTTACTGTTTTATCGATAAACGAGCCTTTGCTCCCATGGTCCTATGCGTATTATGGACGTAAAAAAAAAAGGATTAAAACTACCCTATAATTATGTTGCCCCGGAGTATAAACTATTACTATAACAAAATTGATCAAAATCTGTGTAGTCGTTTCCGATATCTTAGCGAACAAACTCACAGCCAGACAAATTTTGTCACTGTTTTATTTTAATATATAATTTCAGTTACGCAACCGTTCAAAAATAAATGACAAGTTTGTATAAAAAATCTTTTTATTTGGTTAAAGTTATTTACTTTTTTCCATCAAATAACGAAAAAGTATCGATAATATCGAAATTATCGAAAAACCGATTCTCTAAAATTTATTATCGAAAAATTACCGATAATGCTCAAAGGCTCCGATATTCCATGCTCTATGGATGATCTAATAACTTACCAGCATCTCCTCGAACCTCCTCTGCAGTTGTCCGTCGTCGAGCGCGTCGATCTTGCTGGTGTACTCGGCGGTGGCGTTTGGCTCGTCGTCCTCGGCGCGGCTCGGCTCGGCGCGCGGTACGGTGTCGTAGCGCTCGATGCCGCCTTCAGTCGATTGCGAGCTCTGTCGCACTGATGAAGGATACGTCGGAGTGACAGAGAGATGCTTTATAAACTCGCTTACTTACCAACAGCGTCCAATGTTGCTAATATGGAGCTGATGAAGCCTTGGTCAGAGTGACAGAGAGATGCTTTCTAAACTCGTTTACTTACTGCCCTTACCACTAGAGGCCAATGTTGAAGATATCTTTAAATATACCCATTTTCAGGTGAAAGACGCCCTTGGTATCTTAAAGCAGCAGATTTGTGAGGTGACATTCTAAAGAGAACTAATTGGCTCTGAACCGAGACAAGTGTTCTGAAAGCGCCTCTCTTTGGAAGCCATTGTCTCTAGACCTGTAGTGATGCACTCCAAGAGACAGCTACTGAGAAATGTTTGATTTGGGTCACTTTTATATGTAATTAACTCTAGGGACAAATTGCGTACTCCACAGACATGTGACTGTTACTTTCAAGTGAAAGACTCCCTTAGCATCCGAAAGCTTTACATGGACACTTTTGCTGCGATTGTCTTCTGTAGTGATGCACTCAAAGAGACGGGAAATGTTTAATTCGGGTCACTTTTATATGTGACTGGCTGGGACAAATAGCGTACTCCACAGACATACCCTCAGCAAAGAGTGACAAATGGAAGACTTGATGACTTACCAGCATCTCCTCGAACCTCCTCTGCAGTTGTCCGTCGTCGAGCGCGTCGATCTTGCTGGTGTACTCGGCGGTGGCGTTTGGCTCGTCGTCCTCGGCGCGGCTCGGCTCGGCGCGCGGTACGATGTCGTAGCGCTCTATGCCGCCTTCAGTCGATTGCGAGCTCTGTCGCACTTATGAAGGCTTCGTCGGAGTGACAGAGAGATGCTTTATAAACTCGCTTACTTACCAACAGCGTCCAATGTTGCTATCTTTCGATATGGTTACTTTCAAGTGAAAGACGCCCTTGGTGTCCTAAAGCAGCAGATTTGTGAGGTGACTTACTGAACGTGGGTCACTTTTAGAAGTGATTGGCTCTAAAGCGAGAAAGGTGTTCTGAAAGTGGGTCACTTTAGATGCGATTGTCTCTGAACCAGGTTACAACTTGAAGAGAGATCTAACAGCTATGGAGTATAAATGGAAAGCAGCCCTAAAACAGCAGATTTGTGAGGTAGCATTCTGAAGATTGGTCACTATAAGGTAATCAGCATATTGAAAGTACTGAAGAGAGACCTAACGGCAGACTATAAATGGAGAACAGCAGATTAGTGAGGTCGCATTCTGAAGGTGCGTCACTATAAGTAGTATCAGCAGTGGACGATAAATGGTAGAACTGACGACTTACCAGCATCTCCTCGAACCTCCTCTGCAGTTGTCCGTCGTCGAGCGCGTCGATCTTGCTGGTGTATTCGGCGGTGGCGTTTGGCTCGTCGTCCTCGGCTCGGCTCGGCTCGGCGCGCGGTACGGTGTCGTAGCGCTCGATGTCGCCTTCGGTAGATTGCGAGCTCTGTCGTACTTATGAAGGCTTCGTCGGAGTGACAGAGATATGCTTCCTAATTTCGCGATAGGTTTACTGTCCTTACCAATAGTGTCCAATATTGCAGATATCTTAAGAAATACCCAATTTCAAGTAAAAGATACTCTTGGATCGCGATAGCAGCAGATTTGTGAGGTAACATTCTGAAGGTGAGTCACTTCTGAATGCAATTGGCTCCGGACCAGACAAGTCTCGAAAGACCCATATCTTAGTAGTGGGAGTCATTGAAGATGAGAACTTACCAGGTACCAACACTGGACAATCTTGCAGATATCTTTAGATGTGATTGGCTCTGAACTGAGACTAGTATTCTGAAGGTGGGTCACTTTGGATGCGATTGTCTATTGACAGAAACAAGTGACGTCTTGAAGAGAGCTACCAATGGACGACAAATGGAAGACCTGAAGACTTACCAGCATCTCCTCGAACCTCCTCTGCAGTTGTCCGTCGTCGAGCGCGTCGATCTTGCTGGTGTACTCGGCGGTGGCGTTTGGCTCGTCGTCCTCGGCGCGGCTCGGCTCGGCGCGCGGTACGGTGTCGTAGCGCTCGATGCCGCCTTCAGTCGATTGCGAGCTCTGTCGCACTTATGAAGGCTTCGTCGGAGTGACAGAGATATGCTTTCTAAATTCGTGATAGGTTTACTGTCCTTACCAATAGTGTCCAATGTTGCAGATATCTTTAGAAATACCCATTTTCAAGTAAAAGATACTCATGGGTCGCGAAAGCAGCAGATTTTTGAGGTAACATTCTGAAGGTGAGTCACTTCTGAATGCAATTGGCTCCGGACCAGACAAGTCTCGAAAGGCCCATATCTTAGTAATGGGAGTCATTGAAGATGAGAATTAACCAGGTACCAAGACTGGACAATCTTGCAGACTAGTATTCTGAAGGTGGGTCACTTTGGATGCGATTGTCTATTGACAGAAACAAGTGACGTCTTGAAGAGAGCTACCAATGGCCGACAAACGGAAGATCTAATAACTTACCAGCATCTCCTCGAACCTCCTCTGCAGTTGTCCGTCGTCGAGCGCGTCGATCTTGCTGGTGTACTCGGCGGTGGCGTTTGGCTCGTCGTCCTCGGTTCGGCTCGGTTCGGCGCGCGGTACGGTGTCGTAGCGCTCGATGCCGCCTTCAGTCGATTGCGAGCTCTGTCGCACTTATGAAGACTTCGTCGGTGTGATAGAGATGCTTTCTAAATACGCTTACTTACCAACAGCGTCCAATGTTGCTAATCTTTGGATATGGTTACTTTCAAGTGAAAGACGCCCTTGGTGTCCTAAAGCAGCAGATTTGTGAGGTGACTTACTGAACGTGGGTCACTTTTAGAAGTGATTGGCTCTAAAGCGAGAAAGGTGTTCTGAAAGTGGGTCAATTTGGATGCGATTGTCTCTGAACCAGGTGACAACTTGAAGAGAGATCTAACAGCAGTGGACTATATATGGAAAGCAGCCCGAAAACAGCAGATTTGTGAGGAGACATTCTGAACAGGTGGGGTCACTTTTGGATGCGATTGTCTCTGAACCAAGTGACGTCTTGAAGAGACCAATAGAAGACCTGATGACTTACCAGCATCTCCTCGAACCTCCTCTGCAGTTGTCCGTCGTCGAGCGCGTCGATCTTGCTGGTGTACTCGGCGGTGGCGTTTGGCTCGTCGTCCTCGGCGCGGCTCGGCTCGGCGCGCGGTACGGTGTCGTAGCGCTCGATGCCGCCTTCAGTCGATTGCGAGCTCTGTCGCACTTATGAAGGCTTCGTCGGTGTGATAGAGATGCTTTCTAAATACGCTTACTTACCAACAGCGTCCAATGTTGCTAATACGGAGCTGATGAAGCCTTGGTCAGAGTGACAGAGAGATACTTTCTAAAGTCGCTTACTTACTGTCCTTACCACTAGAGGCCAATGTTGAAGATATCTTTAAATATACCCATTTTCAGGTGAAAGACGCCCTTGGTATCTTAAAGCAGCAGATTTGTGAGGTGACATTCTAAAAGTGGTGTCACTTTTAGAACTGATTGGCTCTGAACCGAGACAAGTGTTCTAAAAGTGGGTCACTTTGGATGCGATTGTCTATGAACAACTAACTGAAGTGACAACTTGAAGAGAGATCTAACAGCTGTGGACTATAAATGGAAAGCAGCCCGAAAACAGCAGATTTGTGAGGTAGTATTCTGAAGATTAGTCACTATAAGGTAATCAGCATATTGAAAGAACTGAAGAGAGACCTAACAGCAGACTATAAATGGAGAACAGCTGATTAGTGAGGTCTAATTCTGAGGGTGCGTCACTATAAGTAGTATCAGCAGTGGACGATAAATGGTAGAACTGACGACTTACCAGCATCTCCTCGAACCTCCTCTGCAGTTGTCCGTCGTCGAGCGCGTCGATCTTGCTGGTGTACTCGGCGGTGGCGTTTGGCTCGTCGTCCTCGGCGCGGCTCGGCTCGGCGCGCGGTACGGTGTCGTAGCGCTCGATGCCGCCTTGAGTCGATTGCGAGCTCTGTCACACTGATGAAGGCTTCGTCGGTGTGATAGAGATGCTTTCTAAATACGCTTACTTACCAACAGCGTCCAATGTTGCTAATATCTTTGGATATGGTTACTTTCAAGTGAAAGACGCGTTGGTGTCCTAAAGCAGCAGATTTGTGAGGTAACATTCTGAGGGTGGATCACTATATGGTGTGATTGGCTCTAGACTGAGACAATTGTTCTGAAAGTGACTCATTATTTGCGTTTGCTTCTGGTCTGGACCGAGACAAGTGAAGTCATGAAGAGAGACGTAACAGCAGATAAATGGAAAGCAGCATATTTGTGGGGAGACATTCTGAAGATTAGGTCACTTTTGGATGCGATTGTCGCTGAACCAAGTGACGTCTTAAAGAGACAAATGGAAGATCTAATAACTTACCAGCATCTCCTCGAACCTCCTCTGCAGTTGTCCGTCGTCGAGCGCGTCGATCTTGCTGGTGTACTCGGCGGTGGCGTTTGGCTCGTCGTCCTCGGCGCGGCTCGGCTCGGCGCGCGGTACGGTGTCGTAGCGCTCGATGCCGCCTTCAGGCGATTGCGAGCTCTGTCACACTGATGAAGGCTTCGTCGGTGTGATAGAGATGCTTTCTAAATACGCTTACTTACCAACAGCGTCCAATGTTGCTAATCTTTGGATATGGTTACTTTCAAGTGAAAGACGCCCTTGGTGTCCTAAAGCAGCAGATTTGTGAGGTGACTTACTGAACGTGGGTCACTTTTAGAAGTGATTGGCTCTAAAACGAGAAAGGTGTTCTGAAAGTGGGTCACTTTGGATGTGATTGTCTCTGAACCAGGTGACAACTTGAAGAGAGATCTAACAGCAGTGGACTGTATATGGAAAGCAGCCCGAAAACAGCAGATTTGTGAGGAGACATTCTGAACAGGTGGGGTCACTTTTGGATGCGATTGTCTCTGAACCAAGTGACGTCTTAAAGAGACAAATGGAAGATCTAACAACTTACCAGCATCTCCTCGAACCTCCTCTGCAGTTGTCCGTCGTCGAGCGCGTCGATCTTGCTGGTGTACTCGGCGGTGGCGTTTGGCTCGTCGTCCTCGGCGCGGCTCGGCTCGGCGCGCGGTACGGTGTCGTAGCGCTCGATGCCGCCTTCAGTCGATTGCGAGCTCTGTCACACTGATGAAGGCTTCGTTGGAGTGACAGAGAGATACTTTCTAAATTCGGTTACTTACTGTCCTTACCACTACTGTCCAACGTTGAAGATATCTTTAAATATACCCATTTTCAGGTGAAAGACGCCCTTGGTATCTTAAAGCAGCAGATTTGTGAGGTAACATTCTGAGGGTGGATCACTATATGGTGTGATTGGCTTTAGACTGAGACAATTGTTCTGAAAGTGACTCACTCTTTGCTTCTGGTCTGGACCGAGACAAGTGAAGTCATGAAGAGAGACGTAACAGCAGATAAATGGAAAACAGCATATTTGTGGGGAGACATTCTGAAGATGGGGTCACTTTTGGATGCGTTTGTCTCCATACCAAGTGACGTCTTAAAGAGACCAATAGAAGACCTAAAGACTTACCAGCATCTCCTCGAACCTCCTCTGCAGTTGTCCGTCGTCGAGCGCGTCGATCTTGCTGGTGTACTCGGCGGTGGCGTTTGGCTCGTCGTCCTCGGTTCGGCTCGGTTCGGCGCGCGGTACGGTGTCGTAACCGCGCTCGATGCCGCCGGCCTTCTTTGGTCGGCCGAACCATGTGTCCAGCTGTGGACGAGAATAGTTTTTTTTTAATTTGGAACACGCCTCTTTATCTGACAATTCTTCCTCCTTCACACGTACAATAGATTGCAAATATCAGCTAGATGGATATTGAAAACCCCGCCCTGGTGTTCGTGAGGGTCTTCTTATAATAAAACGAATAATTGCATCGTAAAATACGTACGGATACAAATTAGGGTACAAAAAGACCTGGAGATTCATAGGCAACTGGGAAGAGAATGGACACAAAAATGATTTGCCGCTAAGGGAAGGAATTTTCTAGAAGTTGTTTACTATGGGAATGCATAGTGAATAGTTAAGAGCCGGCCATTTTGGAAATTTTGGCATTATCTTCATATTTTTGACGCAAATGTCGATATCCATTGCACTGAAGGGGCCAGGGATCGGATACCGGTTTTTGCTCCATACAAAAGAACGGTTCGAATTCCGTTCTTTTTCGTTCTTCGGTTTATAATTTTTTTGTTTACGGAGTAATTCAAAAATATGATGTTAATAGTTAATGTTAATGTTGAATACTACATAAAGACTGAAAAACATTTTAAAATATTGAGCTATTTCGAGGTTTTTCTAAAAAACCGGTTCCGATCCCTGGAAGGGGCATTCCACGAGAATGTCGTTTACGTAACGCGATTATTTTAGTACTTCTAAAAATACTAGACAGGAAAGCGTGGAAGGATCTTGTGGAGGCCCTATGCACCTCCGGGGTGCCCTAGGAATTACAACAACAACAAAAATACGAGGAACCCGATTCTAGTGTGATAATATTTCGGGACTTAACTTACACGTTCACACAGTTTTTTCTAACTTTGAGCATTTATTTAACGTATCTGCCATAGATAGTATAAGCGTCACGTAAGCGATATTCTCGTGGAATGCCTCTGAAGTTGATTGAGGCAGAAAGATAAATTCGGACGTTTAAACAAAAATACGATGGAAAAAATTATGTACTAGATTTCTACAGTACGAGTATTATCAAAATAGTACATTACTATACGAATGCGAAAAAATGTAGTTCCTAACGAGTAGTGATAAATTAAAACGCGACCGAAGGGAGTGTATAAAATCGACCCGATTAACGAATTTCCTTTCCACACGTGTATCGTAAGACGTTTTTCAGTGCAGATGGCCGTCCGAAGTTTCGACCTGACAAAAAACTAACCACTTCTCGCACTAGTGCGTAAAAAATATTGTGTAGTGAAATAGTACATTTCGATGCAAGTGCAAAAAAATGTTTTTTCGACGAGGGCGAAAGTTGGAGCCCGAATGAAACGAGGGCGACAATCACCCGAGTTAAAAAGAAGTTTTTACACGTGTATCGAACGACTTTTTTCATAACAAGTGTCTTAAAAAGAGAAATTTACTCACGCGAAGCGTGCGCAAAGTTTACTTTTCCGCACTAGTTAAGAATTTTTTTTTCTGTTTCTTTATTAAAATCTATGGGACGATTTAGAATTTAATGTAATGCAAGCGCAACTTTTGTTAAACGCTTGACGTTTAAATAATTAATAGGGCAGGAAAAAGAATTACCTTAGTAATTAGAGCTAAACCTAAAATTGTGTATGACCTCACAAAGCCACAATATATTACATGTATAGAGCAATTCGAGTATTTAGGAAAAATACACGCTGTAGTTATAAGTTTTTCGATAGCACTTAAAATGTATCTATACTATTAATAGATTTAGTTTGCTCTTTTGTCAAAAAGCACCGACCTTCCTTTAGGAGCGAAGCCAAATGTTCCAGTTCCAAGGTTAGCTTGCTCAGAATATTCTTCGCACTTAGTTATTTACTAAGTACTCTGTCATAACATAAGGTATATGTAGCGTTGAAAAATTCCGGATTAAATCCGGATTCTTTCCAAACAGCTCGTTTTTTTCCGGAAAAAATCAATGAAAGTTTCCACTATAATTTTCAACTCTAAACCAATGCTAATTAGATCTAATTTTCAATTTTGCAGGATAACGCGATGTCATGAAAAGTGAATTGAAATAGATGGCAAGGAGTGACAGTGACAGTGACATTGATTATTTCTGTAAAACCCGAAAAAACCGGAAAAAAACAAAATTTTCATATATTCCCACAATGTCGTAACAGGATGCTTAGCCAAGTTGCCAATCGCTAGCGCTTGCTAGCGCATCGTAGTTTTCCCTCTCTGTCACTCCTTCATAATAGTGCGACAAAGAGGGAAAACTACGATGCGCTAGCAAGCGCTAGCGATTGGCCACTTGGCTAAGCACCCAGATGTATATGTAAGCTAAGCAGCTTACCATAGAAAAAATCAACTGCGAAAGACTCTGGTTATCACGGGATTTTCATATATTCCCGAAAAATCCATTTGATTTTTTCCGACGTATGTGAGCGTTTCAGTAAAAACATACCACTTCGTCGTTTGTCATAAGGTCGCTTAAACCGGACACCAATCGTTAGTAGAATCTAAAAAAAATGTAAACAAACCTATAAATTTGCACTATTCCATAATCACGCATGTTTAGAACAGAAACTTGGCTTTCTGTTCTAACTTAAAATCGTAAACCTTGAATTCACATACATTTTTAGTTTTTTTTTTTTTTTTTAAATCTTTTATTGATTAAAAAGAAAAGGGTTTCGTCACACAGTGACGATGTCACCCTCGTTGATGAGATCACATGTTGCTTAATTAATTAAAATATAATATTTATGTATGTTTATCAGAACAATTTAAAATATATTTTGCACAACCTACCAGCCTCATCCGACAACGGCGAAGCCAGCATGCTGTTGCAAGACCCAATGTTGGTGGGAGTTGGGAACATGTCTTGACGTTTATCCTCGTTGCGGACACATTCCATGAGCACATGTTGGACATCTTCAAGTTTGTCACAATCTAAACAATTTGGTGACTCTGATAGTCTCATCATGAACTTGAACTTATTTGATGGAATGTGTCCACAACGAAGCCTTAATAATGCCACTACCTTTTTCCTCCTAAAGTGTTTATCGAACCAGGGTATCCGAGGGGGCTGACATTGGATAGTTCGGTACCAAATTCCTTTTGTACGTGATCGTTCATCAAAGTACTCGCTCCACGCATCCCTACAGCTCATTTTTACCTTACCTAGGACCTCACTGTGTAACGGTAGGCAACTATACGGTATACCGTCGGTTATTGCATGTCGCGCCGCCCTGTCTGTAGGGCCTGCAGTACCGGGGCCGGTACTGAGATTTTTACTTCCCGGTACCGAGCGGTACCAGTACCGGGACTCCCGGTTCTGTCCGGTTCTACCATCGGCGTATGACTTGACTTTATTACTAAATTGTTTGTTGAACAAAGAAATATAAATAAACCGTAATGCAACGCTTATAGTATTAAATGTGACATTTTTAAATTCGCGTACAGTCAAGTGCAAAAATAAGTATCGAAAGAATCCGTTCATAAATATGTTACGACGTTCTTATTACACAGAATTAGAGTGCACTGGGACATATTTTTGAACGTTTTTGTATACCCCTTATTTTGTCTTTGACTACCATTGGACGATATTTGCTCGTATGTTTATAGGAATTAGAGCGTCCTTGTGCTTAAGTGACAATGGTGTACCTTTATGAAAATGTCACAAAACTCACAAACTATATATCGTCCATTAAAGACAGAAGTGGAAAACAAGTAAAAAAACCATGAAAAAATATTTTATTGCAAAAACGACATTAAAACACTAATATTTTACGTGGCACTAAGACACCTGTCGATTTGTCGTTAGAAAGTATCAAAATTATGCAGGTACCCTTTTTGCACTATCACGCTTTCATTACTAACTTCAGTGCTAAACCACTATTTAGTCAGTTGCGACTCGACCGTTGACCAAAACGCATGACATTTTTGGGAAAAAGTGCCATAAATCCAAAAAAAGAAGTGATTATGCTAAGAATGTTATAAGGAAAACTGCCATATTTGTATATGTGGCCGTTTTGAATAAAATAAATATGTAAATATTGTGTTACTTTATATAAAAAGGAGTCACAATATGGAATGTGGCGGTTTAGATTTTAAAATTGTATCCTATTAAATTGATTCTTTTCAAAAAAAAACTGCCGTAATTATTTTGGATATGCAACTTTTTGAATTAAAAATATATTTGGGTCTATCAATCACAGGTGTCATATTTGTACATGTGGCTGTTTTGAATTAAATAAATGTGTATGTATTATTTATAAACAAAGGAAACGCAATGCGGAATGTGGCAGTTTAGATTCTGAAATGTAACTACACTGCACAATTGTACGTTTCAAAAAACAAAACGATCGTATTTGCATTTAGAATAATATTTAAATCCATAAAATGTGCCAGAGTTACTAATTTCTTGCAAAACATGTTTGCTTTGCTGATCTGTTGATCTGAACAAGAAATAATATTGTCCCTATAAATAAACAATCAAATTTGATATTATTAATATTGGTATATATTAGTCAACATCAAAATGTCCTAATTCAAAGATAGTTTTTTTTTGTGGACAGGCATAGAAGGTTTCTAGTCCATACATCTGTCATCATCATACATGTCATAATTTAAATAGAGCTTTTTTTGTGGATAGGACTACAGAGGTATAATATACCTATAGAGTTTATCCATTTTATGTATTAATTGTATTATGTATAAATGTTTTACATTAAATATAAAAAAATGTATACACACAAAAGCACTCGTGTGCTTTACACGATCACAGCTACATAAGAGTTAAAAACATAATCTCTATATTCGTTAATACACGACACAGCTCTAAAAAAACACGCATCTTGTTTATTGAACATAGTACCGGGAAAGAACCGGGACATTATTTTCAGTACCGGTTCTCTCGGTACCGGGAGTACCGGGAAATTCCCGGTACTGAGAGAACCGGGAGCAGGCCCTACCTGTCTGCCTCCTCGTTACCCATGATACCGACATGAGAGGGTATCCACTGGAATATCACTTCCTTGTTACTCTTCCGAAGTTCACATATGGATTCGAGGATGTTGTAGGCTATCGGAAGCCCTCGATTACCCGAGGGTAACCGAGCCAGATGTGAAAGGGCACTCTTTGCGTCTGACAGTATGACACACTTGTTGCAATTTATTGTTTTCAAATATGACAAAGCTTCGGCAATAGCAATGAGTTCACAGTGCATAATTGATATTTCAGCTTGAATATTAAACTTTCCTCGTAACATCAGCTGAGGATCAAAAAAGGCAGCCCCACATCCATTTTTTTCCTTGGATCCATCTGTGAAGATCTTATAAAATAAATTATATTTACTTCCTAAAAGATCATAACAAAGTTTATATAATTCTACCTGTTGTACATACTTTTTAGCTGATTCTAAACCTTCAACAAATATATTAATATTACTTGATACATCAAAACTGCTAATTCAGGTGTCTAATGAATAAATGGGTAATTTCAACTGTGATTGAACTGCATAGCTAACATACTGGTTATAAGTTTCCACAAGTAAAGGTTTTTTCTTACTTCTCCAGTACATATGTTGACAGGAACGACTTAACTCATCTAACACCTGAATTGTAATATTATTTTCAAATGATTTCGCTCTTAAATAAAATTTAGCAGCGAGGTATTTTCTTCTAATGAAAAGTGGTTGGATACACAGCTCACTTTCCATAGCGTGAATCGGTGTACTACGTATAAATCCGCCTATCACCCGCAATGCTTGATTTTGTACTTTATCCAGCTTGAGCAAATGACTCTTAACACTAACATCATATAGAAAACACCCATAGTCTAGTCTACTGCGTAAAATTGCAATGTATAGTCGCCTCAAGTGAGTCGGATGAATACCCCATTTGGATCCAGCTAGGACCTTAAAAACATTTAAGAATTTCAGTGTATTTTCACGGGTTTCATTGATATGCCGTGCCCACGTTAGGCTTCTATCCAGCCACATACCTAGATATTTAACACTGTCTACTTGTTGTACTCTATTGTTATCTACCTGTAAATTTACTTTATATTTGTTAGCGTTCCTAGGATGCCCTCTCATAAATACACAGACTTTTGTTTTTTTGTGCGATACATTTAAACCCATTTCTTCTACCGTGGAATTAAGAACATTTAAGGAATCCTGGACAACGCTAACTGCATCGTCTATTTGCTTGTGACTGGCATAAAGCACAAAATCATCCGCATACTGTGATACAAATATGTTCCCTACTTGTTTACAAATCTCTAAAGTGGCTATATTAAATAATAAAGGGGATAAGGGGTCCCCCTGAGCTACACCCATTCCTGTGACACGAATTAAGGTTTCATGACCTATCAATTCAATAGCAAGTTTTCGCGAATGTAAAAATTGCCATAGATATTTACATATAGTACTGCCCACACCCAGGCGGTCCAATGTGGTCAAAAGACTGAGCAAGCTGACATTATTGTAAGCGCTGTGAATATCAACAAAGCAACCCACTGTGGCAAGCCCATTGGTATATCCAGTCTGAATTCGTGAAACCAGCCTAGTAAGATTATCCATGCATGAACGAGATCTCCTGAAACCTATTGTTTCGTCTGAAAGATAGTTACCTTTTTCTATATACCACTCAAGTCTACGAGTAAGTATTGTATGAAATATCTTGCATGGGCAGCTCAAAAGAGAAATTGGTCTAAAAGTCAAGTCTGGCCCTGTGCCCGCGCCGTGTTTCGGTATAGGAACGATTTTCACGTTACGCCACTGAATTGGGACAAAGCTACGAGTTAAAAAGATATTAAATATGTTAACCATAACCTGTTGAGCTGTATATGGAAGGTGCTTGATCATTGAGTATGATATGTCGTCTATACCCGGCGCTGTATCTGAATGTTTGATGGCATTATTAAGTTCCTGTACCGATACCGGCGATGACAAATGTACATTATTGTTTATAAAGGTAGGTGCTGCAGGAGTAACATAATCTGGCGCTAAACTACATAAGAGATTTTCAGCCTTTTCAAAAGTAATTGCTGACCTCGGCGTTTTATAGCCCTTCAACCATTTCATCTTGTTCCACATTTCACTAGAAGACGTAGCACAATCAACACTATCACAAAAGTTTTTCCACGACTTAGCTTTTTCTTGGCGTATCACTTTTTGTGCAACACGAACTTTACTCTGTAGAACAGCCAGATTGTCAGGTGTAGGGTTCCGTCTGAAGCTAGCCAGCGCGCGTCGTCTCTCGGCAACAGCCTTAGAAATATCTTGTGTCCAATACGGTCTTGGGGTAAATTTTTCTTGACGAAGGGGGTCGTTGCATATTTTAGTAATAGGAATTGTACTATCCGCTGATTTTTCTAATGCACTCATAAACTTGTCATATGCTGATTGTGGATCCTCCGGCAGCAGGAACTCCAAAAACTGTTCTTGCGCGGCCGTCGTATATTTACCCCAATCAGCTTTTTTGAAATTACGTCTCTTTTTGTGATTTTCAGATTTCTCAACATAGGTATTTATTTTGATCATTAGATGATCGCTGCCAAGGCTTTCATTTTGTACCGTCCAATTAAACTTAAATGCTATATCTGAAGAGGCGAGAGTGAGATCAGGAGAAGACTTTTGTACCAGATTATTTACTAACTTTATTCTTGTGTGAGTACCATCATTGAGGGAGATGTAATTGTGATCTATACTGGCATCTAAAATTTGGTCGCCTCTCCTATCTATTTTTGTTGACCAATTAGTATGGTGACCATTTAAATCCCCTGCTATAAGCGACTTTCTGTTAACTAATGAAAATATCTGGTCCCAATCCCTGGATGAGGTATTAGCTGACGGCGGGCAGTATATTGATAAAACATTTTCTATGTGATGGCAGTTCAGTATCTTGACATGAATTACCTCAATTTGTGTGTTTGTTATTTGAACATTGCATTGCTGAGCTTGAACTGATTTGTGGGTTAAAACTGCTACGCCTCCATATCCATCAGCTCGATCAGACCTAAATATGTTGTAACCACTTATATGTAATTGAGAATCTGGATCCAACCATGTTTCACTAATTAGGGCTAGGTGTACTTTGTCTTGATGTAAAAGTGACTCCAATTCTAATCGTTTCGGACGAATGCTCTGGGCATTCCATTGTATTATTTTTAAGGCAAGTTGTGAGTTGTGGCTGTCCATAATTGTTTAATAGTATTGAAATATGGTAGGTCTGCCATGTATTTTAGCGCTATTGATACTACACCCTCTATAATGATATCTACACACATTTTTAATTTATTACTCCATGAGCCACCTTCCTCCTCGAACAAGGTTCTCTTAAGTTTCCTCAACAGCAACTGCCAGGTAATTTTATCTTTGTGTTGTGAACGTTCTTCTTGTCTACGATTTCTCTCCTGCTCCTGGTTTAGATATTCGTCTTGCCCAATAAATTGTTCTTTGTCACTGCCACTGTTTGCCGACATGTTGTCATCATATATATTATCTACTTTTAAGTCGTTTTTCTTACTATTATGTTTTTCTTTTATGTTTTTATTTGTTGTCTTAGTCTTCTTCGTTTTGGTTATCATAGCATAGCTAGAGCTACTACTCTCCTGTCCATTCATCTGTTCCTGTGTATGTAACACCTCAGACTCAACTGGTTGGGAAGGTGACTCCTTCGGCTGTCCATCATACATAGAAGGTAAGGGTGGAATATATATGGTGTACATTGTGAGAGCTTTTTTGTATGAACAATTAAATTTAGTCATGAGGTCCCTTATTTTCCGCTCCCTGATATATGTCGGACAAACTTTCGCCATCGCCATATGACGACCCGAGCAATTGTTACAGTGGAAGTTTCTTGTCTCACAGTTAGGGTGGTTTTCTGAACATTTGGGGCAGACTATTTTACTAGCAGGGCACATTCTAAACGTGTGGCCGTACCTCCAGCATCGCGAGCATTGTGTCACCGGGTAACTATACGGTGCGACCTTGGCTCTTGTGTCATAAACATACACATATGTCGGCAGAGAAGCCCCTTTAAACGTGATTCTTACGCTTTCGCTCATTTCCCACTTTCCGCTTATAGTATTTCTGCGTTTCAAACGCTTGACTGCCAAAATAGCGGTTTCGCTGACGAGGTCTGTTAGTATTTCTTCTTCAGTCAATTCCAGGTCCACATTATAGATAACACCGTATGACTGATTATTTTCAAGTGTTCTTTGACATTTATAGCCACCCTCGTTAAAGCGTTTCGATTGTATCAAAGAATCTGCACTGATTTCGTCATTAAAATGAATTAGTACTTTGTAGTCATTGATAAACTTAATTCTTGTTATGCACTGTATGTTTTGGGCTTTTAATAACTTCGCTAAACCGAATTGTTTCGGTAACTTCTCAGTACTTGTCATACAAACTTCAATTGCATCCTCCGGGATCCCCGGCGCATTGTTGTCTGACGTCATCTTGCTAAATATTTTTGCCTTTCGACCCACTGCTTTCCACTGTTCATCCTTATTCACCTCTCTTCCCCTTTTTGACGCGCGTTCCAAATCCGAGTAACACCCGCTGTTCATATTTCTGTTACCGCTAAATGCCATAACCTCACTTTTGTTATATTTCATATTTAATCTTTCATTTCCGGGCCCCATTGCCCTTCTTCTTATATTTCGACCATTTGCCACTGTTTTCCACTGCTCTTCTTCGTTCATCTCGTTTCCTATTGCTGTAGATTCATCGAAGTCCAAATCCAAACAAATTTCATTGTCCATGTACATTTGCCGTTCGTCACTTTCGTTTTTCTCCATTTCATCACTTTCCGACATGTTACTTTTATCCGTTAAGATATACAAACACTACTAAGCACATTTGATTTATTTATAATTACTGCACGCGTGTGACCTTGAACCGTACGAATTCCCAGAAAAGTAATAATTCGCCGCGTCCGTCGCTTACCGCCGCTAGCGCGCAACTGTACATTTTTAGTTGAAATTATTGATATTTATTAGTATTAACGTAAAAATATATCTGCGAACGTGTTTCACGATATGTGTCAAAGACGTCAAACGCTATGGAAAGTTAGGCATATTTGTTTACATTTTTTTTAATTCTACTGACGATTGGTGTACAAGTACAAGCCAATTCCGTCTTAATGGTAAGCGACATTTTTAATGAACCACTCACATATATATCATAATTTTCGCAATTCCGTAAAGGTGCATTCAGACCAAACGAGCGTTCGCTATTCTATCCCCCACTCTGCGAAATCAACGAATCATGTTTTGTGTAACGATCCAATTACGTAGAGTAGGGGGTTAGAATAGCGAATGCCCTTTTGGTCTGAACGCACCTTAAGAAAGAGTTTAACTTCGTAACACAATAATTGTAACGATAAAATTTGTTTTACAGCCTTTAAATCCGTTTCTTGGCAATGTATCTTGTAAGATACATATTCTTCGACCCATTTTTTGTATTTTTTAAAGACAGAACATTTTGCTCTACACAACGGCGAGGAGACTACAGAACGCACGATTTTTTTTTTCAAGAAAAGGGTTGATACTAATAAAAGATAACATACCGAAAATGGCGATCTCTCTCTAACTTTCTCCCTCTCAGCTGTCACTTTCAAGCTATCCATCCTATCTACACAGCTCAGTCTGACAACACTGTCACGCAACTTCGAGCCCCATTCGTTCGCCATGCGAGCTACTTTACGGCCGAAAACAAACTAAAGCACTAACAAGTGTCTAATAACCATAGACAGAATATTTATAGACCAAGCCTATTATTATCTGTGCGTGTCACCGGCAACGATCTTTGTTTGGGTACACTAGTGCACCTAAAACCGCAAATAGTAAAAGTAATTAAAATACAACTTTTAATGTACATTTCTGTTCGATAAGTGCACGGAATGTGATAAAAGTGATGACTTGTGTGGTGGTGTAAAAACCGCTAAGGTTACTTGAATGAACAAAATAAAGACATTACGTTTGACCGGTATGTTTGTTTTGAATTTTAAGATTTCGAACCTACTTAATAAGGTTCGAAATCTTAAAATTCAACTCAAAACAAACTTAACTAACTTAAATTTATTGCCGGATAATATGTAGTTTTGTGAATAATGCCGAACTTACCGAAAATGGCGATCTCTCTCTAACTTTTTCCCTCTCAACTGTCACTTTCAAGCTATCCATCCTGTCAACACAGCTCAATCTGACAACACTGTCACGGAACTTCGAGCCCCATTCGTTCGCCATGCGAGCTACTTGACGGCCGAAAACAAACTAAAGCACTAACAAGTGTATAATAATGAAGTGTTATTCTTATTGTACGCGAATTAATGTTTCAGATGACCAGTGTAATTTACTTCACATAAGTTTTGATCAAAAATTACATTTATGTACAATATCCAGTAACTTTGTCGCCTGAAAGTATGGAGCATACGGTCAGCCATGCTATTCTCTTATTCACACATTCGACGCTGCGTTCGTCAACGAGCTCGACGACGAGACAGCCTTCACTTCGACGTAGAGCGCAGCGCTGCGAAAAACGGTATTCACTAACATAGAACAGCTCGTCGTCGAACTGTAGGCGGCAACTCTCGACGCAGTGTAGTTCCAGCTCACGCCGCATTCGTCGCCGAGCGCTAGTGTCGTTTAAAGTGCATTAGTGAATACCATTTTTAGGCTCGACGCTGCCGCAGCGCTGACACAGCGCTGTTAGCAAGGCGGTTTCCTTAGTGAATAACACGGCAGTTCTGGCTTTCTGTACAAGTACAGTATCGGAACCGGGTATTCCCGGTTCTCGACATACAAATTCAGAACCTAGACCCTTCCCCAATGGAACAGTAATAATGCGTCAAATCCGGTGGTTCTATGTTAGTTACATAGTTTGTGACCTCGAACGCAGATCACTACTTTGGCAAACATCGAAAAATACTCGAAATATTTTTTTACATTGGCAATTATAAATAAAATAATAAAAATAAGAGAGACCATAGCAATGTTAGTTGTTTAGAACATAAGATTTACAACTATGTTATTAATATTATACCTATAGCTACATAATCTTAACAAAATACCTACACCTGACTGACTATTTTGCTTTCCGCCATCGATTATAACCCTAAAGAACTAGTTTTTGAAAAACTTTTCTTACGGACGTTTGTAAGTCTGGTACTCAAAGGAAAAGCACTCGTAATTACATCGTCTTACGTATCTCCTTTCGAAATTACCCGGCATTTTTTGATATTCAGAATTACCCCAATACACCCTAGACTAAAATTGTTACAATAATGATACTAAAACTGCCCATTATAGACCCAAATGCTTACTAAATAAAGCCTTTTAACCCTTTAACCGGCAAGACTCAAAAAAATCGTGAATTCAAGCCTCAACGCCAATATATAGTACGAAAAATTCTGTACAAGAAAAAAATACAAAAAGATAGGATGGTCGTTTTAGAGACCGGTGCCCTATAAAGGGTTAAAGTTTATAATTTTGGTCGTTACTGTATTGTAGGTAAACTGTGTGTTAACTGGCTGGACGGCCGAGTGGTTTAGGCATCAGCCGCGAAAGCCGAGGACGTGGGTTCAAATCCCATTTCCAGCGTTGATAAATTGGTACTTTTTCTTTGGTATATCACATCTAAAGTCCATTCATCCTTAGTTGTAATATCCTATCTAGTAAACAACTTTCTAACCTAAAAGTACACGTTTTCTGTTGTAAACTGCCATATTTGCCTATACCAAAATACCCGAGTCCGTATTTGTGCAGTCCGTCCGTAGTGATTAGTAAATTGCTTAATTTTTTATCAAGGAAACAGCAGTTTACAACAGAAAACGTGTACTTTTAGGTTAGAAAGTTGTTTACTAGATAAGACAACTAAGGATGAATGTACCGTAATATTTAAATTATACAGGGTGTTTTTTTTTCGACCGTTCAAATTCTACGTAGTGAATGTGTAGGTCATACTGACCAACTTTTACTATGGGGACAAAGTCGAAATCGCGAAAAAAAAATCAGCTGTTTCATACATTTCGGCCGGCGTAATGCCGCCAATTTGTATGAAACAGCTGATTTTTTTTTCGCGATTTCGACTTTGTCCCCATAGTAAAAGTTGGTGAGTATGACCTACACATTCACTACGTAGAGTTTGAACGGTCGAAAAAAAAACACCCTGTATATTTATTTGTTGATAAAAGTGTCCACGTAAACTGGTTCTAGAATTCTCTGCTTGCTTTAAGAATAATACAAAACACAGTCCCAAAATACAAATGCAAAATCATATCACATCACAAAAATGTCTTAACATTCATTAAAATTATATGGATTTACGTCTATTCAGTTTTTAAAGTGTATTATGCCATACTTTTAAATAGAAGTTGATGAGTACATGTGCTGACAAATTGCTGTCCGTTAATGTTCTATGTTACATTTTCCGGGTTATTAAATCTCAGCTTTATGTCAATGTGACATAGTTCTAATTCAAGCTTATATAAGTGCTACATACTTACTTACTTACTGCTGTGGCGCAGCGACCCGAAGTGGATCTTGGCCTCTGACACTAAGGACCTCCAGGCTTCTCTATCCAACGCCGTTACTGCCCAGTCGACGGCACCGAGTTCGGTCAGGTCTTTCACCACCTCATCACTCCAGCGATACCTAGGCCGTCCAACAGGTCTGCGACCCGTCGGGCGGCCCGAATGTGCCCTCCAGACTGCTCGATCTTCACCCATTCGAACCACGTGCCCGAGCCATCGGAGTCTCGCAGCTTTAGTTTCCCCTACTATGTTGGGCTCGGCCACTAGATCTTCGATCTCCTGGTTTTTGCGAACCTTCCACGAGCCATCATCTCTCCGAGTGGGCCCTAGTATTTTCCGGTAGATCCTCCGTTCGGCCACAAGCAGTGCGTACTCCTCTCTTTGCGTCAGAGTCCAAGCTTCGCATCCGTACATCAAAATGGGCCTAATTATGGTCTTGTATATACGCAGTTTCGTGCTCCTGGTCATCAGCCTGGACACCAACACTTTATGAAGAGCCGCTGTGCACCGAAGAGCGTTCTGAATCCTGGTTTGGATCTCCTCTTCCCTCCGATTGCCGTCCGTGACGATGCACCCGAGATACTTAAACTTCTCAACGCCTTTGTAAGAGGTCTGTCCCACCGTGAGGTCCTTCCTACGAATAGAGTTGTTCCTGTACCGCTTCATATGAAGGTATTCCGTTTTCTCCTGACTGATTCGCAGGCCAACCCTCACTGCCTCTTTCTCCAGACTCCGCGCAGCCTCTCGGACATCCGCCTCGTTTTCTCCCAGAAGGGCTAAGTCGTCTGCGTATCCAATAATTCGGTGACCACCGTTCAACTCCACTCCGCCACCAAGGACTGCAACCTTTCTGATGACGTACTCTAGCACCAAGTTGAAAAGTAAGGGAGAGAGAGTGCATCCCCTTGCTTGAGACCTGTGCCTACATCAAACTGGTCAGTTAGGCCAACTCCCGTTTTCACCGTCATTTTGCTGGTAGAAGTAGCTACTCTTACCAGAACGTAGAAGTGCTACATAGAACCTTGTAATATTCAAGCAGCGAGATGTACTTAAGACCTGGTGGCCAATTCTATGTCTTAAAATCGTTCAGATAAGGTTTGTGATTGGATATACAGGTGAATCTTTGTTGGGGACATTTTGAGAGTTTAATGTTCGGATTCGAAGAAATTGTTGAGAAAATATGTAGGTGGGTTTATTTTTAAACATTGCGTATACAATCACAATACTTAATTTAGAGACTTAGTATAATTTATTTACAAAATGACCTTATATTTAATGAATTATGTAAATTGATCATTATTCCTAACAAAAATATCAATTTTGTTGTTATACATAGCTAACGTTCGGCATATGGGTCAAAATTATTTTCGTTTACTTATTTTGTGTCCCTAAAAAAACGTGACGCAGTGGTGATTTTTGTATGAGATGATGTTTTGATTTCAATTTCTGATGTAGTATGGATATGGATTAAAATCTAGCGTGAAAAAGAAATACAAGTGCAACGGATATTTTTTAAATACTGAGTCGAAACAGCAAGTAATAGCGTGACAGAGTGGTATGAAACAAGACAACGAAAATAAAGTTGACCCATATCCCATATCTTATGAACGCTATTAATATGAAATTGTATATTTTCTTGTTAAACCTTGTGAGACGCACCCTTTTTTTTCAATTTTGAAGACGTTTACGGTAGTGACGTCTATAAAATACGCGAGTCAATTTGTTTGTTGATGAGTATACCCACAAAAGCGATCAGCTTAAGTACCAACTAAAATAATCCAAGATTTGAGCTCTATTCTCTACTACATAAAGCTCATGCTTTTGTTAGAGGCCGTTGACATTGGCACTAATAACGACTCACGTGGTTAGCTATCAGCTCGTCTCTATTGCTTAGGTGATAGAGTTCAAAATAAACAGCACGTTACATGGATAGATACCACGCCCACGCTGCAGTAACTGTCGAAATGGCATATGTGTTTAGTAGTTATATTGCGAATACGACGTTATGGAAATAAAGATATTGACTATTAGTCACGGCCGTGGATGATCGGAGATGATATGTGTGAATGCAAAATAATAAAATTTAGCGATGACAAAGGTCATATTGGTGAGTAAGTGATTAAGAAGAAATAGGAGCTTTATCCATTTCAAATACTTAATTTTATATCGAACTCTTATTACTAACAGTACTCTTAGTAATAACAGGTGGTTTTGCTGGTGGTAGGACCTCGTGCAGGGTCCGCCCGGATAGCTACCACCGTCTTACCCGTTAACCTGCCGCTACATAGTACTGCGTTCCGGTTTGGGGGTAAGATAGCCGGTGTAATTACTGGCATTGATAGAGGCAATCCATCTAAGTCCTCAGGGTAGGTAGCGCAAAGGCGACTTTTTGATCACTATGTCCATGGGCCTCAGTTCCTGCTTTCCATCAGGTGGGCTGAGAGCTTAGTTGTCTACCTTCGTCACATTATTATTTGTCAAACTTGCATTATATTATAATCACGCACTTTCAGAACAAAATGAAAAAATGGTTTTATTACCACCTTAAAACCTCAAACCTAGAGTTCAAATACATTTTAGTTAGAATTATTGATATTTAATGTAAAAATATATCTGCGAACGTGTTTAACGATATGTATCGAAGGCAACAAATGCTATAGAAGATCAGCCATTATTTCTTTATATTTTTTTTATTTTTATTCTACTGAAGAATGGGATACAAACATGTTGCACTATACAGGGTGTAAGATGTATCGATAAGTGTTTACAGGCCATAATTCTGTAAATATGAGAGGAATCAGAAAACTTTTACTTTTACTGATATCGAAAGTACGTTACCCAACGCGTAAAATTACATTAATAACTTTTTCTAAATAGATGAAGCAATATTAAAAATACTAAGTTAAAACGCTCCGTATGACGACTTACAGCCTACTAAATGTATAATATTTGGAATATTTCTGATTTTATTTCAAAAAAGTTATTAGTGTAGTTTTACTCCTTCGGTAACGTACTTCCGATATCAGTTAATAGTTTTCTGATATCTCTCATATTTACGAAATTATGGCCTGTAAACACTTATCGATTACACTCTGTAATCTCTGTATGTGTCAAAGGACAACAAATGCTATTGTAATTCAGCCATATTTGTTTACGTTTTTTTAGTGTTCTACTGGCGCGCGGTATACGTGGATTTACCTTTCTGTCAATCACTGTCATGTCAGCACTTAAATTAGACACATAAGCCAAAACACTCACTTTTAATACCCTATGCGATTTCACGTGTTCAAGAGATATTTAGTTTGAAAACGAGCCAAAATGAAGTCATCATTAAAACTAAGGTGATGATATCATGATCTCGTGGTAGGTCAGTGATATAGGTATTAATATATAATGTAATAACTAACAAGTGTATACAGTAGGTATAAACGAACCGATTTATTTTATACAACGTGTTTTTTTTTATTAGGATATATACTGCAATGAAATATTTTTTTTCATCACACTTGCTTTGTAAGCGCGTCATTGCTTGCATGCATCGCGGGAGAAATAGAAAAGTGAAATTCCCTAGGGAGTAATGGAAATGTTAGTAAGTCATTTAATAATATTTTGTCTTAAAACTATTTTTTTTGCTCGCAAATGTGATGAAAAACATTGTTATGTATCACGGTCGGTAAACGGAATAAACTCGAGTCATTAAAAGTTTCTAAGATTCTCGTTAGTAATACCGTAAATACCTCCCTAGATGCACAATGTACTATTAGTTATGTTTGTTGGTTACTACACTTACTACAGGATAACATGTCTTATTGAAATATTTGAATTCGTAAATACTTATGCTAATGAAAGTAATATTACCCGCAACTCAAACTTTTTTATGTTATTCTTAAAACATAGGTAAAGTCCATTTCAAATACGAAGGCCCGATTCCACTTGAAAAAGTCATTAGGGGTCAACAATAGGATCAGTGATAGCAAAAGATACCTGGTCAGATCCTTTTGTGACATGATATTTCTTGCATACATCGGTGTACGACACTTGCCAATTTCTAGTGGACCAATTAAATGCCAAAAGTTTCGAGTGGCATTGGGCCTTTGTATTTGAAATGGACTATAATCATAATCATAAAATAAAAAACCGAATATTCGAGCATCCGAAACTTTCGAATATTTCGAAGCCCAACTTGCTTGCCAATGCTCGTATCTCAGTTCTGATTAAATAGAGACAAACAAGGATGCTAATATATACTTTTTATAGTGAGATTTGGTTATCAGCCGACTATACATATTACATAAAAGAAGTTTCGCTGGTGGTAGGACCTAGTGCAGGGTCCGCCCGGATACCTACCACCGTCTTACCCGTTAACCTGCCGCTAAATAGCAGTGTTTGCACTGCTGTTTTTCGGTTTGGGGGTAAGATAGCCGGTGTAATTACTGGCATAGATAGAGGCAATCCATCTAAGCCCTCAGGGTAGGCAGCGCATAGGCGATTTTTTGATCGCTATGTCCATGGGCCTCAGTTCCTGCTTTCCAGGCAGGCTGAGAGCTCAGTTGTCTACCTTCGTCACATACAAAAAGTTATGCTTACCCTGCTTTGCCGCCATGTTTCTTTCCGTTTCAATCTGGGCAAACTGTTGTACTTTTTCACTTTCTTCCGTACTTCTTCATCCATTATTTAAATTTACACAAAAACAGTTAAAAATCCACAGTTTAACACATTTTCACTAGTAACCACTTTACACATAACAAAGTTAAAATCATAAAGTAAATTAGAACTGTCATTGGACATTAGGTCACATAATCTTTTTTGCTGTTTTGATGTCAAGAATTCATCGTTATACAGGGTGTTACACGAGCCACTGAAAATATTATCTCTTTTGTATTTTTATTTCACATTGGTATTTTATTTCATATGTATTAATACGTCTGGTATGTGGACATAATAAATAAGAACTAAGTAGGGCATTGTTCGATATAATCTTATCAATCACGATACAGTATCAATGCGTTTCAAAATATCCAGCTATCTTGTGCCTAATCTATTTTTATAATAGGATTTTCCTTTCCTAAAGATAGGTTGCAATAAAGAAAATTAAAAAAGAAATATGTTAGTTAGTAATAGCCGTAATAATACGGCGCAATTGTTAAAATTGGAGTTTAATTTGTCATCTCATTTATACTAGAAAAATACAGGAAAATATGTACTTTTTTTATGTGATGAAGGTAGCAACAGCTCTCAGCCCACCTGATGGAAAGCAGGAACTGCGGCCCATGGACAGTGATCAAAAAATCGCCTATGCGCTGCCTACCCTGAGGACTTAGATGGATTGCCTCTATCTATGCCAGTAATTACACCGGCTATCTTACCCCCAAACCGAAACACAGAGCAGTGCTTAGCGGCAGGTTAACGGGTGTAGTGGGCATAAGTATATAAGCATTACATGTATGTGTAAGAGAGTATTATTAATAATGGCATTTCTACACGGGTAAGACGGTGGTACTCGTAGCTATCCGGGCGGACCCTATATGAGGTCCTACCACCAGCAAACCATATATTTTTTTGTAAATCATTGTTGATTAGCTTAGTAATACATATATGCACCGTTTAATTTTTCGCCTCTGTTGTAGGCCACACATTGTATGTGGTCGCAGGAAATATTTTACTATGTACTAGTAATTTTGACTTGAAGTCCTAGGGTTACAATCGATTGAGTGTCACTAAACATTCTTTGATAAAATATTGATGATGGGCAGCAGCGTCATCATAGTGGACACATTACTGCAATCGCCAATCCGTTTGCCCAACGTGACGATCATGGGCATTATGGGCAATTGGGCATGTACCTCCTAATTTGTCTATACGCATAGTTAATAGGAGACGCCTACGTCCAGCAGTGGACTTAGATAGGCTGATGATGTGTGATGAATCTAAAGACAGCGATCTGTCAAATAGTGAAGCAGGTTTACATTAGCATTGCATAATCTAATCGGTTTACCTAAACTAAGGAAACAGCGATCCGTTTACAAAACAATACAATCTGGCAGCTTGCCTAACGAATTTGTTGCTATTGTGTTGAGAGTTGTGACAGTATTTTGTTGTTGTTATATGAATAAAATTAGTAATATTTAGTAATATTGAGCATGATCATTGATCAGTATACCTAGATATTTTTCTAGCAGGAACGAAAGATTGACTAAATCAAACATCGACATAACTGATATCGATGAGTACACCCTATTCTCATTAAGATACCAACTTCGTAAAATCAGGTAACCAAGAAATACAGGACCCATTAACGCTTTATTTTTGAATATCTAATACTTCATATGAATTATTGCCTATAGCGTTAGAGTGTTTCTTATTAGTCTTTGTTATTTTAATGGGAACAAAATACAAGGTATAAAACAAATAATGTATCGTTTTGAATATGGTTTGCATTCTTGTAGATTATCTCTAAGTCACTGCGCATTATTTATATATTTAATTTATTTATCGACTACTACAAGACTTATCGATAACAATCATGGCGATGTTTAATTATGTCAATCTCTAGTTCCTGCTAGAAAAATATCTAGGTATTTTGATCAGTGAAACAGTTTTTGAGTTATTGCGTACCGTAAAGTAAACTTTACTTTACGGTACGCTTGTCTCTTTCTGTTTCATCAATATGTATATAAGACCGAAAGGGACAAACGATAGCAGCTTGCTAACTTTGGAGACGTTTAGTTTGTACGACTAGTTGACTACCTTTAGTGGGTAACACAATGATTTTCTTTAACAGACGAAATGCCTGATGCAAAGCAATTATTAACGTCGCCCATGGACACCCGCAACACCAGAAACGTCGCAAATGCGTTGCCGACCTTTAAGGTGGGAGTACGCTCTTTTCTTGAAGGTCGTATCCACAGAATTAGATTTGGATAGAAGAAACAAGTTCATTCATATGTATGGCGGCCGTGCGTGTCAGATTTTGTACTGAAGTTGTTACTTGAGTATTCATATTTATTTGTGATGTTGCAATTAATATTACTTATAAAAGGAGGCATTATTAATGTTTTTGTTCACTTTAACTTACAAAATTTGACGCCCGAAAGCTGCAAGCTGCGATTAAAGACGGACAACTCAGTGGATTTCACTGAGTTCATTTGACACGCTAAGTAGATATGTTTGCTTGATCTATGGTATATATGACATCTGTGGTCGTATCGGTCCGGAAACACCGCCTGCGACAGTTCGTTCCAAAGTTTAGCTGAGTGAGGCAGGAAGTTGAGGACTTCCAACCATCTAATGGTGTCTTCATTAAAGCCTAGATTTCGTAAACAATTTAGAAAGACCCACAAGAGATACAGGGTTTTGTTCTCTTCAAGAGGTACATACAAGGTGCCTACGAAAAAAGGGAAAAATTCTAACAGCACACGCATACACACACACACACACACACACACACACACACACACGCACGCACATACCTACACCATTAACATTTCAAAAAATACTGTTTTAAGCATGTACCTATATATTACTATTTATAATTAAGTAATAAATTGTAGTAATGGAAGAGCGGTGCCTCCTAGCACAAGTTATTCTCTAAATAACTTACAAGGAGACATTAGCAATTGTAAGTTTCACACTGGATTATAAACAAATAAAAGATTTTTGAATTTGATTTTTTGAATTTTGAATATTCCTGAGACTAAAAGAAGCAAAACGTTTTGGTGAAATCTGCAAAAAAAAATATTTTTTTTTTGATGTTTTGAATGTATTCATACACAAAAAAGGTATTTTATTAATCAAACTATCGCAAAAAATACACTTTAAACATTTGTTTTTACATTAAAGATATTTTTGTTCATTTGATGTCTGTCAATTAAGTGTGACAAGACTAAGACAACATGGTGACAAAATCGTTTCCTAAAATGCGTTTATCATACCGTAACGTAAAACGGTTATAAGAAAACATCTAGTTTTCTCTTAAAATAGACTGAATCCAGAAAACTTCATATGACATTTTTAACTTCAAATTTTGTCAGAAATCCGAATTTTTTCCCTTTCCTCATAGGCACATTGTATAACTCTCTTTCTAACAATCACAAAAAACGATTCACCCAAAACTACGTTACAAAGCCTTTATAGGATATTCAGTAGGCATCTAAACATGACATGTATTAGTAAACTAGTGATAAGAACAAGGTCAGAATTTCCCGTCTGTTTTATCAGTCTTTAA
>JALPQI010013799.1:0-32880 GCA_025490895.1 Thaumatotibia leucotreta | reverse complement strand
GCAGCCTCGAGCAAGCGCAGCAGGTGTGTACACACACACACACACACACACACACACACACACACACACACAGGCGACGCCTACACTCTCCTGGACGTGCGGGACAAGGACTTCGCCGGACACCTGCTCCGCAGCCTCGAGCAAGCGCAGCAGGTGTGTACACCACACACACACACACACACACACACACACACACACACACACAGGCGACGCCTACACTCTCCTGGACGTGCGGGACAAGGACTTCGCCGGACACCTGCTCCGCAGCCTCGAGCAAGCGCAGCAGGTGTGTACACACACACACACACACACACACCACACACACAGGCGACGCCTACACTCTCCTGGGACGTGCGGGACAAGGACTTCGCCGGGACACCTGCTCCGCAGCCTCGAGCAAGCGCCAGCGGTGTGTACACACACACACACACACACACACACACACACAGGCGACGCCTACACTCTCCTGGACGTGCGGGACAAGGACTTCGCCGGACACCTGCTCCGCAGCCTCGAGCAAGCGCAGCAGGTGTGTACACACACACACACACACACACACACACACAGGCGACGCCTACACTCTCCTGGACGTGCGGGACAAGGACTTCGCCGGACACCTGCTCCGCAGCCTCGAGCAAGCGCAGCAGGTGTGTACACACACACACACACACACACACACACACACACACACACAGGCGACGCCTACACTCTCCTGGACGTGCGGGACAAGGACTTCGCCGGACACCTGCTCCGCAGCCTCGAGCAAGCGCAGCAGGTGTGTACACACACACACACACACACACACACACACACAGGCGACGCCTACACTCTCCTGGGACGTGCGGGACAAGGACTTCGCCGGACACCTGCTCCGCAGCCTCGAGCAAGCGCAGCAGGTGTGTACACACACACACACACACACACACACACACACACACACACACACAGGCGACGCCTACACTCTCCTGGACGTGCGGGACAAGGACTTCGCCGGACACCTGCTCCGCAGCCTCGAGCAAGCGCAGCAGGTGTGTACACACACACACACACACACACACACAACACACACACACACACACACACACACACAGGCGACGCCTACACTCTCCTGGACGTGCGGGGACAAGGACTTCGCCGGACACCTGCTCCGCAGCCTCGAGCAAGCGCAGCAGGTGTGTACCACACACACACACACACACACACAACACACACACACACACACACACAGGCGACGCCTACACTCTCCTGGACGTGCGGGACAAGGACTTCGCCGGACACCTGCTCCGCAGCCTCGAGCAAGCGCAGCAGGTGTGTACACACACACACACACACACACACACACACACAGGCGACGCCTACACTCTCCTGGACGTGCGGGACAAGGACTTCGCCCGGACACCTGCTCCGCAGCCTCGAGCAAGCGCAGCAGGTGTGTACACACACACACACACACACACACACACACACACACACACACACAGGCGACGCCTACACTCTCCTGGACGTGCGGGACAAGGACTTCGCCGGACACCTGCTCCGCAGCCTCGAGCAAGCGCAGCAGGTGTGTACACACACACACACACACACACACACACACACACACACACACACACAGGCGACGCCTACACTCTCCTGGACGTGCGGGGACAAGGACTTCGCCGGACACCTGCTCCGCAGCCTCGAGCAAGCGCAGCAGGTGTGTACACACACACACACACACACACACACACACACACACACACACACAGGCGACGCCTACACTCTCCTGGACGTGCGGGACAAGGACTTCGCCGGACACCTGCTCCGCAGCCTCGAGCAAGCGCAGCAGGTGTGTACACACACACACACACACACACACACACACACACACACACACACACAGGCGACGCCTACACTCTCCTGGACGTGCGGGACAAGGACTTCGCCGGACACCTGCTCCGCAGCCTCGAGCAAGCGCAGCAGGTGTGTACACACACACACACACACACACACACACACACACACACACACACACACAGGCGACGCCTACACTCTCCTGGACGTGCGGGACAAGGACTTCGCCGGACACCTGCTCCGCAGCCTCGAGCAAGCGCAGCAGGTGTGTACACACACACACACACACACACACACACACACAGGCGACGCCTACACTCTCCTGGACGTGCGGGACAAGGGACTTCGCCGGACACCTGCTCCGCAGCCTCGAGCAAGCGCAGGTGTGTACACACACACACACACACACACACACACACACACACACACACAGGCGACGCCTACACTCTCCTGGACGTGCGGGACAAGGACTTCGCCGGACACCTGCTCCGCAGCCTCGAGCAAGCGCAGCAGGTGTGTACACACACACACACACACACACACACACACACAGGCGACGCCTACACTCTCCTGGACGTGCGGGACAAGGACTTCGCCGGACACCTGCTCCGCAGCCTCGAGCAAGCGCAGCAGGTGTGTACACACACACACACACACACACCACACCACACACACACACACACACACCACACAGGCGACGCCTACACTCTCCTGGACGTGCGGGACAAGGACTTCGCCGGACACCTGCTCCGCAGCCTCGAGCAAGCGCAGCAGGTGTGTACACACACACACACACACACACACACACACACACACACACACAGGCGACGCCTACACTCTCCTGGACGTGCGGGACAAGGACTTCGCCGGACACCTGCTCCGCAGCCTCGAGCAAGCGCAGCAGGTGTGTACACACACACACACACACACACACACACACACACACACAGGCGACGCCTACACTCTCCTGGACGTGCGGGACAAGGACTTCGCCGGGACACCTGCTCGCAGCCTCGAGCAAGCGCAGCAGGTGTGTACACACACACACACACACACCACACACACACACACAGGCGACGCCTACACTCTCCTGGACGTGCGGGACAAGGACTTCGCCGGACACCTGCTCCGCAGCCTCGAGCAAGCGCAGCAGGTGTGTACACACACACACACACACACACACACACACACACAGGCGACGCCTACACTCTCCTGGACGTGCGGGACAAGGACTTCGCCGGACACCTGCTCCGCAGCCTCGAGCAAGCGCAGCAGGTGTGTACACACACACACACACACACACACACACACACACACAGGCGACGCCTACACTCTCCTGGACGTGCGGGACAAGGACTTCGCCGGACACCTGCTCCGCAGCCTCGAGCAAGCGCAGCAGGTGTGTACACACACACACACACACACACACACACACACCACACACACACACACACAGGCGACGCCTACACTCTCCTGGACGTGCGGGACAAGGACTTCGCCGGACACCTGCTCCGCAGCCTCGAGCAAGCGCAGCAGGTGTGTACACACACACACACACACACACACACACACACACACACACACACACACAGGCGACGCCTACACTCTCCTGGACGTGCGGGACAAGGACTTCGCCGGACACCTGCTCCGCAGCCTCGAGCAAGCGCAGCAGGTGTGTACACACACACACACACACACACACACACACACACACACACACACAGGCGACGCCTACACTCTCCTGGACGTGCGGGACAAGGACTTCGCCGGACACCTGCTCCGCAGCCTCGAGCAAGCGCAGCAGGTGTGTACACACACACACACACACACACACACACACACACACACACACACACACAGGCGACGCCTACACTCTCCTGGACGTGCGGGACAAGGACTTCGCCGGACACCTGCTCCGCAGCCTCGAGCAAGCGCAGCAGGTGTGTACACACACACACACACACACACACACACACACACACAGGCGACGCCTACACTCTCCTGGACGTGCGGGACAAGGACTTCGCCGGACACCTGCTCCGCAGCCTCGAGCAAGCGCAGCAGGTGTGTACACACACACACACACACACACACACACACACACACACACACACACACACACACACACACACACACACACACACACACCGCGTCGGCCGAACTGGCCGCGCCGGTGTCCGAGGCGACGCCTACACTCTCCTGTGGCCTATTTCACCATAATTACAAATGTGACAATTGTAAAATATCACTGTTACTGACGTCACAGGCCTCCGTAGGCTGCGGCTACCGCTTACTATCGGATGGTCCATGTGCTTGTTGGCCACCAACATAAAATTATTACTGATAACGTTATTAAATTATTAATAAACTACTTTTTATTTTCCGACACCCGTGACAATTGTCGCAAGGTTTAGTACAATTCTCATTCAATCTTGACATGGGGTTCGGCATATGTCGGAATTTCGCTACAATTGTCATGTTTTTTGTGACAATTTTAATTTTGCTTCGCAAAAAAGTAGTTAATTACTGCTGATTTATTAAAGTTCCTGCACTACATGGCATGCTGGTGGCAATCAAACGTACGGCCCTTCCGATGGTAAACAGTAACTGTAGCCTATAGACGCCCCATATTGTAGAAACAGTAAATTTACAATTGTAGGACTTGTCAATGTGGTGGAATTGGAGCCTGGACGTGCGGGACAAGGACTTCGCCGGACACCTGCTCCGCAGCCTCGAGCAAGCGCAGCAGGTGTGTACACACACACACACACACACACACACACACCGCGTCGGCCGAACTGGCCGCGCCGGTGTCCGAGGCGACGCCTACACTCTCCTGGACGTGCGGGACAAGGACTTCGCCGGACACCTGCTCCGCAGCCTCGAGCAAGCGCAGCAGGTGTGTACACACACACACACACACACACACACACACACACACACACACACACACACACACACACACACACACACACACACAGGCGACGCCTACACTCTCCTGGACGTGCGGGACAAGGACTTCGCCGGACACCTGCTCCGCAGCCTCGAGCAAGCGCAGCAGGTGTGTACACACACACACACACACACACACACACACACAGGCGACGCCTACACTCTCCTGGACGTGCGGGGACAAGGACTTCGCCGGACACCTGCTCGCAGCCTCGAGCAAGCGCAGCAGGTGTGTACACACACACACACACACACACACACACACACAGGCGACGCCTACACTCTCCTGGACGTGCGGGACAAGGACTTCGCCGGACACCTGCTCCGCAGCCTCGAGCAAGCGCAGCAGGTGTGTACACACACACACACACACACACACACACACACAGGCGACGCCTACACTCTCCTGGACGTGCGGGACAAGGACTTCGCCGGGACACCTGCTCCGCAGCCTCGAGCAAGCGCAGCAGGTGTGTACACACACACACACACACACACACACACACACACACAGGCGACGCCTACACTCTCCTGGACGTGCGGGACAAGGACTTCGCCGGACACCTGCTCCGCAGCCTCGAGCAAGCGCAGCAGGTGTGTACACACACACACACACACACACACACACACACACACACAGGCGACGCCTACACTCTCCTGGACGTGCGGGACAAGGACTTCGCCGGACACCTGCTCCGCAGCCTCGAGCAAGCGCAGCAGGTGTGTACACACACACACACACACACACACACACACACAGGCGACGCCTACACTCTCCTGGACGTGCGGGACAAGGACTTCGCCGGACACCTGCTCCGCAGCCTCGAGCAAGCGCAGCAGGTGTGTACACACACACACACACACACACACACACACAGGCGACGCCTACACTCTCCTGGACGTGCGGGACAAGGACTTCGCCGGACACCTGCTCCGCAGCCTCGAGCAAGCGCAGCAGGTGTGTACACACACACACACACACACACACACACACACACAGGCGACGCCTACACTCTCCTGGACGTGCGGGACAAGGACTTCGCCGGACACCTGCTCCGCAGCCTCGAGCAAGCGCAGCAGGTGTGTACACACACACACACACACACACACACACACACACACAGGCGACGCCTACACTCTCCTGGACGTGCGGGACAAGGACTTCGCCGGACACCTGCTCCGCAGCCTCGAGCAAGCGCAGCAGGTGTGTACACACACACACACACACACACACACACACACACACAGGCGACGCCTACACTCTCCTGGACGTGCGGGACAAGGACTTCGCCGGACACCTGCTCCGCAGCCTCGAGCAAGCGCAGCAGGTGTGTACACACACACACACACACACACACACACAGGCGACGCCTACACTCTCCTGGACGTGCGGGACAAGGACTTCGCCGGACACCTGCTCCGCAGCCTCGAGCAAGCGCAGCAGGTGTGTACACACACACACACACACACACACACACACACACACAGGCGACGCCTACACTCTCCTGGACGTGCGGGACAAGGACTTCGCCGGACACCTGCTCCGCAGCCTCGAGCAAGCGCAGCAGGTGTGTACACACACACACACACACACACACACACACACACACACAGGCGACGCCTACACTCTCCTGGACGTGCGGGACAAGGACTTCGCCGGACACCTGCTCCGCAGCCTCGAGCAAGCGCAGCAGGTGTGTACACACACACACACACACACACACACACACACACACAGGCGACGCCTACACTCTCCTGGACGTGCGGGACAAGGACTTCGCCGGACACCTGCTCCGCAGCCTCGAGCAAGCGCAGCAGGTGTGTACACACACACACACACACACACACACACACACACACAGGCGACGCCTACACTCTCCTGGACGTGCGGGACAAGGACTTCGCCGGACACCTGCTCCGCAGCCTCGAGCAAGCGCAGCAGGTGTGTACACACACACACACACACACACACACACACACACACACACACACACACACACACACACACAGGCGACGCCTACACTCTCCTGGACGTGCGGGACAAGGACTTCGCCGGACACCTGCTCCGCAGCCTCGAGCAAGCGCAGCAGGTGTGTACACACACACACACACACACACACACACACACACACAGGCGACGCCTACACTCTCCTGGACGTGCGGGACAAGGACTTCGCCGGACACCTGCTCCGCAGCCTCGAGCAAGCGCAGCAGGTGTGTACACACACACACACACACACACACACACACACAGGCGACGCCTACACTCTCCTGGACGTGCGGGACAAGGACTTCGCCGGACACCTGCTCCGCAGCCTCGAGCAAGCGCAGCAGGTGTGTACACACACACACACACACACACACACACACACACACAGGCGACGCCTACACTCTCCTGGACGTGCGGGACAAGGACTTCGCCGGACACCTGCTCCGCAGCCTCGAGCAAGCGCAGCAGGTGTGTACACACACACACACACACACACACACACACACACACACACACACACACACACACACACACACAGGCGACGCCTACACTCTCCTGGACGTGCGGGACAAGGACTTCGCCGGACACCTGCTCCGCAGCCTCGAGCAAGCGCAGCAGGTGTGTACACACACACACACACACACACACACACACACACACACACAGGCGACGCCTACACTCTCCTGGACGTGCGGGACAAGGACTTCGCCGGACACCTGCTCCGCAGCCTCGAGCAAGCGCAGCAGGTGTGTACACACACACACACACACACACACACACACACACACACACAGGCGACGCCTACACTCTCCTGGACGTGCGGGACAAGGACTTCGCCGGACACCTGCTCCGCAGCCTCGAGCAAGCGCAGCAGGTGTGTACACACACACACACACACACACACACACACACAGGCGACGCCTACACTCTCCTGGACGTGCGGGACAAGGACTTCGCCGGACACCTGCTCCGCAGCCTCGAGCAAGCGCAGCAGGTGTGTACACACACACACACACACACACACACACACACAGGCGACGCCTACACTCTCCTGGACGTGCGGGACAAGGACTTCGCCGGACACCTGCTCCGCAGCCTCGAGCAAGCGCAGCAGGTGTGTACACACACACACACACACACACACACACACACACAGGCGACGCCTACACTCTCCTGGACGTGCGGGACAAGGACTTCGCCGGACACCTGCTCCGCAGCCTCGAGCAAGCGCAGCAGGTGTGTACACACACACACACACACACACACACACACACACACACACACAGGCGACGCCTACACTCTCCTGGACGTGCGGGACAAGGACTTCGCCGGACACCTGCTCCGCAGCCTCGAGCAAGCGCAGCAGGTGTGTACACACACACACACACACACACACACACACACACACACACACACACAGGCGACGCCTACACTCTCCTGGACGTGCGGGACAAGGACTTCGCCGGACACCTGCTCCGCAGCCTCGAGCAAGCGCAGCAGGTGTGTACACACACACACACACACACACACACACACACACACACACACACACAGGCGACGCCTACACTCTCCTGGACGTGCGGGACAAGGACTTCGCCGGACACCTGCTCCGCAGCCTCGAGCAAGCGCAGCAGGTGTGTACACACACACACACACACACACACACACACACACACACACACACAGGCGACGCCTACACTCTCCTGGACGTGCGGGACAAGGACTTCGCCGGACACCTGCTCCGCAGCCTCGAGCAAGCGCAGCAGGTGTGTACACACACACACACACACACACACACACACACACACACACACAGGCGACGCCTACACTCTCCTGGACGTGCGGGACAAGGACTTCGCCGGACACCTGCTCCGCAGCCTCGAGCAAGCGCAGCAGGTGTGTACACACACACACACACACACACACACACACACACACACACACACAGGCGACGCCTACACTCTCCTGGACGTGCGGGACAAGGACTTCGCCGGACACCTGCTCCGCAGCCTCGAGCAAGCGCAGCAGGTGTACACACACACACACACACACACACACACACACACAGGCGACGCCTACACTCTCCTGGACGTGCGGGACAAGGACTTCGCCGGACACCTGCTCCGCAGCCTCGAGCAAGCGCAGCAGGTGTGTACACACACACACACACACACACACACACCGCGTCGGCCGAACTGGGCGCGCCTCTCATAAACACACACACAAAACGCAGATATCCCACGTTCAAATATTTAGTCGACACCATAAAAAACAATATTTTTAAGCGAAAATAATGTTCTTTTTTTTTTTTCTAATCAAAATTAAGTGAATTGTGACTTAAACGGATTAACACATTTTTTGTTACACCCTGTATACAAACAAACAGGGGTTAGATGACACACCAGCCGTATTATTTTTAATTACATTTTAATACAAAAACTTTCTTATTTTGTACCATACTTGACAGCTAACTAGCTGCGTCATTAAGGGTCATAACATAATAGTCATTGATTAATACTATTGCAAAATCAATTATACTCCTCATTTTCATCCATGCAAGAGCCTCAGAGGTGAAAATAAATTAAACTCATTAGTGGTGATTATTACCAGCGTGCAATTTCCGTGGCAATGGCTATGGTTGACAGAAAATGTAACAAATGTGAAAAAGCTATTTTGTTCTCCATTACTCGTACTCTAAAAAAAAATACTCTCCTTAGTATTCATACAAACTTTATCCTACTTTAAAAAAATATGTCATAAATTTATGACACATAATAGAAATGACATTTAGCGAAGTTTTTATTTTAATTAATATTAATATCAAAGTAATTATTTCACGTGGACTAAGATCAGTGTTATAATTATAATGGATTTTTCAATTTGACGTGAACGTTTGACAGCCAAATCTGTTTAATACATTTTAGTCGTTTACTCGTTTAATCAGTGTAATTTGAATTAGTGATTCAAATATGTGTAGGTAATTAATTATTCTATTTAAAATGACTATAATTTCTGAAATTTTAGTAATTGATAAAATACCTGTGTATTTCGTCGGCTGACAACCAAAACTCACTATGAAAACTGTCACTACTCTTAGCAACCTCTTATGTCAGTATTGAATCAGAACTTAGATACGATCTCTATTATAATACCTACTTGTATTTGTTACTTGTGAGTTTTGGTTGTCAACCGACGATTTGTTTTTTCTGTCAACCATACTTTGCCACAAAAAACCACACGTTGATAACGATCACTACTCATTAGATATGTGCAACGGGTTCCGACCTGTCTATGCATTCTATAACTTGACACCGTAAGGCAAGGACGTCGTTTCAGCAACGTTGTCAGTTTCGCCATATATTTCCTGTTAATTGCTCATGAATTTTTTGCTGTTAAGCAAGTCGGTAGTGTGATATGTGACTCTCTGGACATCGGGAATTAAGTTTTACAGAACGTTGTGTGTGTTTCCGTTGAGAAGATAAAACTTGGTGATAATTATTCCCGCGCAATTGTGTTTTGTGGTTAATTATACAATTATAAAACCGTCATTATACAGTAAACTATTCATTCCTGCATTCACTATTACTTATTAGACTTTTGCTACATCAAAAACGAAATAAAACATCCAAAGATCTCTGCTACGAACGCTGCTATCTGTTTACTTATTCTTGGGTTCCAAAATTGACCATAAATAAGCCCAGAGGTTAAGCAAAGACCTTCTTCATCATAATTTCGACCTTGAAGAACGTTCTAGAATGGGTTTTGAGGTCACAGGAATAACTTATAGAGACTGTGGCTGCATAATAGAACATGTATCACACGATTTCTTCACCACCAACGAAGATAGATACGTTCATGTTTGCGAATCGTGTAGGAAACAAGAACTTGAAAGGAGACGCCGTGAAGAAGAAATGGAAGAAAAAACAGAACAGGAAAGGAAGAAAATAATTAATAAAAGAAACGAGCATATAAATGAGCTTAAATTAATCCCGAGCAGTACTAGAATACACTTTAAAGGTGTGATGACAAAACTTAAAGAAACTACTCGAGTAACGAAAAGGAAAGTTGTGTTACGCGAATTCGGGGATTTGTTGCTGATAAGAAAAGAGAAGAAGAGATGGACGTGTGATAAGGCGCGGTCGGAAGCTGTGGACTTTAGCTTGTGGGAAGGCTGCATGCAATGGAGCTACGCTTAACACCGGACACAACGTCTGTGATCATAATTACTCCTATGCAATTGGCACACAAACGTGATCAAAATAACCCTTCAACTGGTATTCGTTGCTGAAAGTTCAACTTTCTGTCAGTTAATTAAAATCCAAATAGGCATTCCCGCAGCGGGAGCTTGCCAGACGAAGGGGACTTTATCCCTCTGCCACTAGCACAAATCAAGTTCTTAGGCCCCGGCCACATGACCACGGTGCGGCGTCGTAAACGTAAAACGGCGCGGCGTCGTGGCATTGCACGTTATCGCACCGTGGGAAATTACGGCGCGGCGTCGTGGCATTGCAAGTTATCCCACCGTGCGAAATTACGACGCGGCGCCGGGCAAATCCACGTTGTCGTGGTACAACGTGACACCGCACCTTGCATCTACTCCACACGGCACCGCAACGTTAAACTGCCCGTCGCGACAACGTGGATTTGCCCGACGCCGCGTCGTAATTTCCGCACGGTGGGATAACGTGCAATGCCACGACGCCGCGCCGTAATTTCCCACGGTGCGATAACGTGCAATGCCACGACGCCGCGCCGTTTTACGTTTACGACACCGCACCGTGGTCATGTGGCCGGGGCCTTACTCTTATGCCAGTGGCATAGACACGGACATTTTTGACACAACTGTTGTGTCACGGGCTTAGGAGTACATTTGAGTTTAATGAGATCATATCGATAGGCAAAATATTAGCGCATAGTGTACCAGTACCCGACGTAAGGCAGCTAAGCTAACTGTCTTTGTCACAGATAGCTGCCTTTCGTTTACGATTGACGATTAAGCGTTAGCGATTGGCAATTTGTCTAAGCACCCTGGGACCCGTTTCTCGAACGCTTGTAACTTGTGATACACGTGGAAGTCTCTTTTTACACTATTAATTAAAGGACTTCCGCTTGTATTACAAGTTACAAGCTTTCGAGAAATAGGCCCCAGGTGTCTCTTTTATTTACACGAGAGCGCTTAATCTTTTGTTCGTTTCTCTAGCCGATAAAACATACCTTATTCGCTCGCGGTGGAACCAGTGCCTTACTGAGATTTATCTCGTGAAAACAAAAACAAATTTCCAAATTGTTTTTCATGATATATATTTTTTGTAATTAACATTTGTTTGGAGCGGCCTACTTTATATTATGTATTTGTAGAAAAATAATTGAATTTTAAAGTATAATTACGTATTTTTAATTTATCCCTTAAAAGTTCTTTCATTCCTAAGCGTGATGTCACATATGCCAGTACTACCTGTAAGTAATTTCTTTAGCTTCTTAAGTAAATGTGGGAATATCAACTGTTTTATAAAGATGTGTTTCTCCATGATGTGTGATGTGTTCCAAAGGAGTAGGTTTAAGATAACTCCTCCAAATTTGTTAGGTATCCCCCTTATTCATAAACGTCTGCTAACTTAACAAGCCACTAAGTATTGTTTGTCCCTTTTGCTCTTATGGACACATTATTAAGACCGAAAGGGACAAACAATTATTAGCGGCTTGTTACTCGTAAGTTAGCAGAACAGACGTTTATGAATAAGGGGTCTATTAAATTAAGTATTATATTTTACTTATGCCTCTAATCTCTAATATTAACCTTCTAAAACCCATTATACATTTTGGGGGCATCTGTGAAACCGCGTTAGATGTCCATGTTTATACAGGGTGGAAAAAGATTTTGGGTCAGTGAGGGCAGCTACCAGATCCCGTGTTGCTACGCGAAAATGGTCTTAGAAGACCTTCCCTCGATTTTAAATTGATGAAGAATGGCGTTTACAGATTTTGAAAAAAACATACAGGGTGCGAGAAAATGGTAATTTTTAACAAACTTTTTTTTTGATGCCAAACGATCCTGTTTCTGTTCTGGATCAAAAGCTTGTTTGGGACCAAAAAGAAATTTTCGGCTAGAAAAGCCACAAATCGAGATTTAAAATTCCCATACAAATTGTATGAAAATTAAAAATTATTTTATTCACGGTTATTTTTTTTATGCCAATCGATTTCATTCCTATCCAGTACCAATAGTTCCCTACGGGTCAACTTATGGCAATGTACAAAAATGCCAAAATTTCAAGAAAACTGTTTTCATACATTTACTATGGAAAAAAAGTGAAACCTTAACCTCTAGCTGCCCAGAGACCTATAAAAAGGTCTCCTGAAACAAAAGAAATTTTACTCTATTTCCTACAATGACAATCCAAATTTCATTGGCAAATATTACTGTCTGGGCGGCAGGAGGTTAATTACGTTATCTGTCACGACAATTAGTTGTCCTATGCTAAATGACAATAATACTGTATGAAAACATTAGCAACATTAATTAGCGTGACAGATAATGTAATTAAAGTTTCAATTTTTTCCCATAGTAAATGTATGAAGACAGTTTTTTTTAATATTTGTTTTTTTTACGTTGCCGTATGTTCACCTCTAGGAAACTATTGGTACTGGATAAGAATGGAATCGATTGGCATAAAAAAATTAAGCGTGAAAAAAATAATTTTTAATTTTCATACAATTTGTACGGGAATTTTAAATCTCGATTTGCGGCTTTTCTAGCCGAAATTTTTTTTTTTGGTCCCATACAAGCTTTTGATCCTGCACAGAAACAGGATCGATTGGCATCAAAAAAAGAGTTTGTCAAAAATGACCATTTTCTCGCACCCTGTATACTTTTTCCAAAATCTGAAAACACCAATCTTCTTTAATTGGAAATCACGGGAAGGTCTCCTAAGACCATTTTCGCGTAGCTACACCGGATCTGTTAGCTGCCCTCACTGACCCAAAATCTTTTTCCACCCTGTATACAGTGTGTTAACATCATGCAGGTTTTTATTGAAACCGAAGATTGAGATGGAATGTACAGTCAGCTGCAGAGAAAAGTAGACCGCCTTGCATACAAATTTGTATGCAAGGGGGTCTACTTTACTCTGCAGCTGACTGTATTTCAAAATTAATCGTTAATTAGCGCTTGACAATGACTGTCCGCTGCCACTCGCAGCATTTAACAACTAAGCAGTACACGCGTTACATTGATCGTTTGAAGGAAATACAATTAATTGTACAGTTCATTAATTTTTTTCTCAACTCGATTAATACTTGAAAACGATTGCCAGTTATCATCATCATCATCATATCAGCCGAAAGACGTCCACCGCTTAACATAGGCCTCCCCCAAAGATTGCCACAATGAGCGGTCCTGCGCCACCCGCATGTAGCGGACTCCTGCGATCTTCACTAGGTCTTCAGTCCACCTAATGCGTATTGTTACCCAAAGCCTGCGTGATGGTAACACATTGTATCCTCGTAAGACTCATGGTCCTTCCTATAGTACTTATTCAAATCGAACAAATTTAAATTCTATTAAATTAGATAAATTGCATTTGTTTTGTCTTGTTACTAAAATAGAACAAACTAAAATCAACTTTATTGTCTGTCGAGTAGGTAAACATTGCAATTAAAACTTTTTGATATTTCACCTGTATGGATGGACCTTACAGACGTAGTATGAAATTCTTTTCCTTCTGTTTTTTTACGGAAACATCCGAATTCACATTGCTGTCACAATGAACTTCAGTGTCCATTGCACTGAAGCTAATTGAGACAGAATGATAAATTCGTACGTTTCCGTGAAAAAACGAAGGCAAGATATTTTGCACTACATTTACGTACGAGGGTATAGTCGCAGTAAAAAAGAATATAAATTTTGCAGGAGGTGCCTGAAGAGCTGATGCAACTCGCGATGCAATCAGCATGGTTCCGCAAGTCGCGGTTCAAGAAGGGCAAGGGGAAGAATCTCAATGTCGGCGGCTGCGGGCTTGGGTAAGTAACACATGATATTGGTATTTGATTTTTTAGGCATTTTGAGAAATTTTAGAACTATATCTAACGTGAGACTCATACATATTTTAGTATTTTATGTAACCCTTGTTTATGAGAGGTCTAAAAAGGTTAGTGGCGTGGATATTAAAGACGAGACGTCAAAATTAAAAAAATTGGTTTACGGTTCTTCAGAAATGACATATAAAATTAGGTTGGCAGCCATGTATTTCATTCATCATCATCATCAGCCTATGATAGTCCACTGCTGGACGTAGGCCTCTCCTATTAACTATGCGTATAAACACATTAGGAGGTAAATACCCATAATCGCCACGCTGGGCAAGCGGATTGGCAATCGCAGTAATGTGTCCACTTTGATGACGCTGCTGCTCATCATCAATCTTTTATCAAATAATGGTCTTGAATCGCTTAGTCGACTCTTACGACACCCGCAGGAGGAGTTGGGGTGGTGACTAATATATTCTTACTGCCGTCACCACACGGCCATTAATATGTATACCTGTACCAAATTGCAGATTTCTAGTATTAACGGCCACCGAGCTATGCTATAAGGGTTCCTTTTTTGCCATTTTGGCTACGGAACCCTAAAAAGAGCTCCTCTATGGTTTACGATTCTTCAGAAATGACATATAAAATTATTACGTCTTGTATACACGAGGTGTCTTAAAATCCAAAAACGAATGCGTTTATAATAGACAATATAGACTTATCTTGACATCTGTAAGGTAGGGGCTTAAAGGTGTGTTCACGACTCTGTAAATGTCAAATAAAAGCATGGGAGTAGCACAGGATTATCACAATCCAAAAACGCACTGCGCAATGCCTGAATGCGTTTATAGCCACTCACTTGCTTCATGTAGCTTTTGTTACATGTCATCACTCTTATTTTACATAGACATAGTCTATCGGGAAAATCAAAGTGAGTGGTTAAGGAATAGACAATATAGACTTATCTTGACATCTAGTTGGTAGGGGCTTAAAAGTGTGTTCACGACTCTGTAAATGACAAACAAAAGCACGGGATTAGCAAAAAAATTTTAGCAAACAGGTTATGTACTTACGTTATTTATTATTAAACATTAAGATGCTGATTTGACTTGCCAGTCATCATGCCTATTATGTGTTTAATTAAATTATCTGTGTTTGTTGTCACTTGTTTGTCAGCGTGGTCGCCTTGTCGGCTAGTGTATGTACCTGGTGGGTCACAACGGAAGAACAGCGCTGGCCTAGCCAGCTACATGCTGAATTGTGATCCTTTTGTGGCAAGCTGTTGTTGTGTACTTATTTGTAAATGTGTATATGTCCATCGTGCTTGTCATAAATAAATGTTATTTCATTTCATTTCATTTGATAATTTAAGTCGATAAATTGCTCGACATGTTTCGATCCTTCCTTCGGGTTTTGTAGGTACAAAGAGCGGCCAGGACTGCCCTGCCACTCGGACGAGCCGACGGTGGCGCCCTCGGAGAAGACAGGCGGGCCCGCCACGGACCGCCTCTCCTCGCTCAAGCAGGCCTTCCGCTCGCAGTACAACCAGGTGAGCCCATACTGCAGGTCATACCTCTTGCAGGATACTTTCTTCTAACCTATTCAACTGTTATCTCCTGGGTGATGTGCAAACTCCGGATGACGAGGGCAAAAATGCGTTTGTCACTAGTGCTTAGTTAAATATCCGACTATTCTATCGACATTCATACCAACATTTTATGAATTAGAAATGTATTGATCAACAGTAATTTATTCAACCGTACGTAATCAGAGGCATTACGATCTAAAATTGATAAACAATAATATGTCAATAATACCTAGTACCATAGGAGCGAAATTAAAGCCTAAAAAGCAGCTTGAATGTCGTTCAAAATTTCATAGTGCACTTGTTAAGATTACTTTTACATCCTCTAGGCGAAATTATTCACAAAAAATATCAAAATGTGTCGACAAAAAAATTGGTGTATTAATTTTAAAAATCTTATATATTATTTGATATCTGGAAAAGAAGTGGAACTACTAGGGAAATATAATTAGCATAGTCTATACATTTCAAATAAAAAAATCGTTCATATGAATGTCGATAGAATAGTCGATATTTCATTAAGCACTAGTGAACAGTTTATTTTTGCTCCCGTCGTCCGGGCTTTGGTGATATGACAGAATAACTGCGACCATATATACAAAGAGCGGCCAGGACTGCCCTGCCACTCGGACGAGCCGACGGTGGCGCCCTCGGAGAAGACAGGCGGGCCCGCCACGGACCGCCTCTCCTCGCTCAAGCAGGCCTTCCGCTCGCAGTACAACCAGGTGAGCCCATACTGTAGGTCATACCTCATCTTGCAGGATACTTTCTTCTAACCTATTCAAATAACCGTTCGAATCCAAAATGCCCTAAGATGCACTGCCGCGCTCCATAGAATCCTAGTGTCCAAGCTGATCAGTAGACCGACCAAGATTCGTATCTACAAAACTGTCATTAGGCCAATCTTGATGTACGGGTGTGAAGCTTGGACATTGACCCAAAAAGAAGAGAGCAAGCTCTTAGTGGCAGAGAGGAAGATCTGGCGGAAGATCCTGGGACCAATCCGAAGTGAGGACGGAAGTTGGAGGCGATGCAAAAATAGAGAACTGGAGGACCTACTAAATATGCCGAACGTGATTGGCGAAACCAAGTCGATAAGACTGCGATGGCTCGGTCACCTGGAGAGGATGGGTGAAGATCGTGCGGTCAAGAGAGCGTATATGGGCGTAGCTAACGGGAAACGTCCCGTAGGCCGTCCCAGATACCGCTGGATTGACGAAGCTACCAAAGACCTGACTGCACTCGGGGTACCCAACTGGCGTGAGGTAGCGCAGAACAGAGACGAGTGGCGTTCTTTTGTGTCGGAGGCCAAGATACTCTTCGGGTCATCGAGCCACCGTAGTAAGTAGTAAGTAAGTAACCTATTCAACTGTTGTCTCCTGGGTGATGTGCAAACCCCGGACGACGGGTACAAAGAGCGGCCAGGACTGCCCTGCCACTCGGACGAGCCGACGGTGGCGCCCTCGGAGAAGACAGGCGGGCCCGCCACGGACCGCCTCTCCTCGCTCAAGCAGGCCTTCCGCTCGCAGTACAACCAGGTGAGCCCATACTGCAGGTCATACCTCTTGCAGGATACTTTCTTCTAACCTATTCAACTGTTGTCTCCTGGGTGATATGACAGAATAGCGTTGAAAATTTCCGGATTAAATCCCGTTTCTTTCCTAACAGCTTGTTTTTTTCCGGATTTTTTTCGGAAATTTAATGAAATTTTCCACTTTAATTTTCAACTCTAAACCAAGGACAATTAGGTCTAATTTTCACTTATACCAAGAGAACGCGATGTCACCGAGGAAAAATCAATTGAAACAGATGGAAAGGAGTGACAGTGACAGTGACATTGATTATTTCTGTAAAAACCCGAAAAAAACGGAAAAAAACGAAATTTTCATACATTCTAGAAAAAAACAATTTGATTTTTTCCGACATTTTCAACGCTATGACAGAATAACTGCGACCATATATACAAAGAGCGGCCAGGACTGCCCTGCCACTCGGACGAGCCGACGGTGGCGCCCTCGGAGAAGACAGGCGGGCCCGCCACGGACCGCCTCTCCTCGCTCAAGCAGGCCTTCCGCTCGCAGTACAACCAGGTGAGCCCATACTGTAGGTCATACCTCTTGCAGGATACTTTCTTCTAACCTATTCAACTGTTGTCTCCTGGGTGATGTGCAAACTCCGGATGACGAGAGCAAAAATGCGTTTGTCACTAGTGCTTAGTTAAATATCGACTATTCTATCGACATTCATACCAACATTTTATGAATTAGAAATGTATTGATCAACAGTAATTTATTCAACCGTACGTAATCAGAGGCATTGCGATCTAAAATTGATAAACAATAATATGTCAATAATACCTAGTACCATAGGAGCGAAATTAAAGCCTAAAAAGCAGCTTGAATGTCGTTCAAAATTTCATAGTGCACTTGTTAAGATTACTTTTACATCCTCTAGGCGAAATTATTCACAAAAAATATCAAAATGTGTCGACAAAAAAATTGGTGTATTAATTTTAAAAATCTTATATATTATTTGATATCTGGAAAAGAAGTGGAACTACTAGGGAAATATAATTAGCATAATCTATACATTTCAAATAAAAAAATCGTTCATATGAATGTCGATAGAATAGTCGATATTTCATTAAGCACTAGTGAACAGTTCATTTTTGCTCCCGTCGTTCGGGCTTTGGTGATATGACAGAATAACTGCGACCATATATACAAAGAGCGTCCAGGACTGCCCTGCCACTCGGACGAGCCGACGGTGGCGCCCTCGGAGAAGACAGGCGGGCCCGCCACGGACCGCCTCTCCTCGCTCAAGCAGGCCTTCCGCTCGCAGTACAACCAGGTGAGCCATACTGTAGGTCATACCTCTTGCAGGATACTTTCTTCTAACTTCAACTGTTGTCCTGGGTGATATGACAGAATAACTGCGACCATATATACAAAGAGCGACCAGGACTGCCCTGCCACTCGGACGAGCCGACGGTGGCGCCCTCGGAGAAGACAGGCGGGCCCGCCACGGACCGCCTCTCCTCGCTCAAGCAGGCCTTCCGCTCGCAGTACAACCAGGTGAGCCCATACTGTAGGTCATACCTCTTGCAGGATACTTTCTTCTAACTTCAACTGTTGTCCTGGGTGATATGACAGAATAACTGCGACCATATATACAAAGAGCGGCCAGGACTGCCCTGCCACTCGGACGAGCCGACGGTGGCGCCCTCGGAGAAGACAGGCGGGCCCGCCACGGACCGCCTCTCCTCGCTCAAGCAGGCCTTCCGCTCGCAGTACAACCAGGTGAGCCCATACTGTAGGTCATACCTCTTGCAGGATACTTTCTTCTAACTTCAACTGTTGTCCTGGGTGATATGACAGAATAACTGCGACCATATATACAAAGAGCGACCAGGACTGCCCTGCCACTCGGACGAGCCGACGGTGGCGCCCTCGGAGAAGACAGGCGGGCCCGCCACGGACCGCCTCTCCTCGCTCAAGCAGGCCTTCCGCTCGCAGTACAACCAGGTGAGCCCATACTGTAGGTCATACCTCTTGCAGGATACTTTCTTCTAACTTCAACTGTTGTCCTGGGTGATATGACAGAATAACTGCGACCATATATACAAAGAGCGGCCAGGACTGCCCTGCCACTCGGACGAGCCGACGGTGGCGCCCTCGGAGAAGACAGGCGGGCCCGCCACGGACCGCCTCTCGTCGCTCAAGCAGGCCTTCCGCTCGCAGTACAACCAGGTGAGCCCATACTGTAGGTCACACCTCTTGCAGGATACTTTCTTCTAACCTATTCAACTGTTGTCTCGTGAGTGATATGACAGAATAACTGCGACCATATATAACATGGACGTCTAATGCCGTCTCAAAAATGCCCCCAAAACAATTGTTCAATTGTGCCAAGATGGGCAGGACATAGCGCTTTTCTTAACACCGCGCATATTTCAGCGCAACATCTTTGACAAATGTTTATAGGATATAGCCAATCAAAACTTTGATGGACCAATCACAATTATTTTTAAATGGTGGTTTAAGTGTTTATAGGTTGATAATGATATTCATTACCGTGATGCATTGAAGAGGGGGTGACACCTGTCAACTAAAATTCAGGACCGTTTTTGAGAGGCAATTTAATATGGCGAGCGGCTTCCATGTTTTATTTGTTCGTAGCAGAATAAGAAAAAAAGTGATTGGACTTTAGTGATGGTTATCAACGTATATTTACTCGTGAAATAAATAATACCTACTTGATACGTGAAACGTAAATAAAACTATTTGATTTGTTTTTATAGATACATTTTATTAAATGATATTGTTAACACATTTCAATACGCAGAAAACAGAATTCCTCCTTAACGTAAAGCACGTATCAAGTAGGTATTATTTATTTCATGAGTAAATATTACTTTTGAAGTCATTTGTACATGATTAAAATGATTGACGACTAATGATTAATTAACAATAAAACTACCTATTTGTGATCACCCTATATGGATCGTGACATCAAATTGATGTCATCGCCATGAAAATTACGGGCCCTGGGTGCTTAGCCAAGTTGCCAATCGCTAGCGCTTCATCGTTAATCGCAGCTAACTGTCTTTGTCGCACTAATATGAAAGAGTGACAGAGAGGGAAAACTACGTTACGCTACTAAGCGCTAGCGATTGGCATCTTGGCTAAGCACCCTGGTCATAGATGAATGACATTAGATTTTTTTCTTTTTAAAAGTAGGATACAGTTTTTATGTATCCTAAAATAGTACATTACGACACAAGTGCGAAAAACATGAAGTTCGAAACGAGTGGCGATGTGGCCACGACCGATAGGGAGTGTTTTAAATCGACACGAGTTATGAATTTCGTTTTTGCACGTGTCTCGTACGACGTTTTTTAGTACAGAAGCCCTCCGAAGTTTTGAACCTGACGTAAAATTGTTGGTATAAGGCAATGTAATACAGTAATATGGTTGGTAACCCTGATTTGGTTCAGAAGTTTTATTATTTTTCTTTTCTTGTCTATGCTATGTTATCTGTGCTGTGTGAAAAATGTAGCGGAGCTCATTGTATCGAACGTTATTATTTAAAGTAATAAAGTAGATAATCTTTGTTTAAAACCATTTGTTTTACTCATTTTCTAATAGGTTATGGGTCCAGGCACATAATCCTATAAATTACAGTAAAACAATTGGGTCGGAGACTGTTTCGTCGAAGAAAATTATTGTCGGTACCGGTGTACACGAAGCGTGCATTTCGGCCATTTTGTGGTTGAGTCGGCAGTAAGAAATAAAATACTTATGAAGCAAGGAAAGGACGAGCAGGAAGTTAGAAAAACATAATGGAAGATAATAAAGTGAATGGGAACCATATCAAATTAGAGGGAGCGTCTAATTGGAATGTATGGAAATTCCAATCAATGATTTTGTTACGAAGTCATGACCTACTAGAAGTTGTGCAAGGCATCAAGGTCAAGCCGGAAGCCGCTACTGAAATAGCAAAATGGGAAAAACAAGACGCGAAAGCACAAACATGGCTTGTAACTCGAATGTCAGAAAATGCAATGATGCATATTTTAACTTGTACTACAGCCGCGGAAATGTGGAAGAAATTGGCTAGTGTGTATGAACAAAAGTCAGAAACAAGTATACATATAGTGCAACAGCGATTCTTTCAATACAAGTACGAAGAGGGAACAGAGATGTCCACATTTCTATCTAAAATTGAAGATTTGAAAAATCAACTAAAACAAATGGGAGAAGATATTTCCGAAAAATTTGTTATCACAAAAGTACTGATGTCACTTCCAGAATGTTATAAGCACTTCGTATCGGCGTGGGAATCGGCGTCGGATGATAAACAAACTTATGATAATCTTGTAGCAAGATTGTTAATAGAAGAGGAGCGACTGAAAGACAGAGGGGAATCATCGCAATCATCAGCATTTGTTGCTAAGAAAATTGAAAAGAAAGAAATAAAGTGCTTTAAGTGTAATAAAGTGGGACATTTTCAAAGTGAATGCCGTAGCAAGCGAAACAATAATTCGGAAAGTGCAAATCAGTCGGGTAAAAAGTGTTATTATTGCAAGAAGTCGGGACATTTAAAAAGCGAGTGTTGGTTTCGAAAAAATAAAGATAAAGACAATAATGCATTTGTAGCTGTGAGCTCTAGTGAACATTTTCAAAATAAAAAGTGGCTTGTGGACTCGGGTGCGAATCGGAATATGTGCTGTAATCGTAGTCTGTTTACGACATTTACAGAGTTATCAGAATCTGTTCTCGTAGGTGATGGTAACGTGTGTAGTGCGTTTGGTTGTGGACAGGTGGCGCTGCAAGTCTATGACGGCCACGAATGGGTAGATACCACCATAAACAATGTTTTATTCGTGCCGGAATTGAAAACAAACTTACTATCTGCCAATCGTGTAACCGATCGAGGTTATGTGTTGGTCACGGACAATAAAGCTTGCAAAATCTATAAACAGAATAAACTGTGTGCAGTGGCTTATCGTAATGGAGACATGTGTTTCTTGGAAGTGCGTTACAAACAAGGAACAGCAAATGTGGCTCTTGTGCAACCAAATTTAAAAGAATGGCATCAACGATTAGCACATCAAAACATGCGTCAGGTTAAAATGGTGCTAAATAATAACAATATCACAGTGACAGATGACACGGATATAAAGTGTGAGAGCTGTTTGGAGGGCAAGATTCATCGTTTACCATTCAGCGCAAGCGAAACCAAGACAACTAGGCCATGTGAACTTATACATGCTGACACATGTGGGCCTATGGAGGTACCGTCTGTGGGAGGTTCCCGATATTATCTTATACTGAAAGACGACTACTCGAATTTCAGGACTGTGTACTGCATTAAAGGGAAAGATGAAGTGAAGAAATGTATTGAAAACTTTATAAACAAAGCTGAGAATATCACAAACAATAAAGTGCTTTACTTCAGATCAGATAATGGGACAGAATTCTGTAACAAAGATGTCCAAAATCTTTTTTCCAAGCATGGTATTATACATCAAAAAACAGTACCATATACCGCTGAACAAAATGGAAAATCTGAGCGAGAAATAAGGACATTATCTGAAGCCGCTAGAACTATGTTGTGTGCAGAACATTTACCAAAGAAGCTGTGGGCAGAAGCTGTCAAGACTGCAGCCTTTGTACTGAACAGAACTGGTAATAGCAATGAAGTTGGAAAAACTCCTTATGAGACATGGACAAAGAAAAAATATGATATTAATGAATTAAGAGTGTTTGGTACGCCTGTTTATGTCCATATCCCGAAGGAGAAAAGGAGAAAGTGGGACTCAAAAGCAGAAAAAGGAATAATGGTTGGTTATGGAGAAGAAGTTAAAGGTTACAGAGTGTTCTTCTCAGAGAACAACATTGTTGAGACTAAAAGGGATGTTGTGTTCATTGACAGACGTCAAAAAGAAAATGAACATAGTGTTCTGCTAGACTATGACACAGATACACTAGAACAATGTATTGAGCCTCCAAGACCTGAAGAAGACACGCCAAAACCGGGTAAATCCAGTGATAGTATACAGCAAGTGGTTTCTAGTGAAAGTGAGCAACAACCTGGATTACCTGAAGAAAGTCTAGATGAATCTGTGGGCACAATAGTGAGTGATGGAAGTTTATATGTGCCATGCACTAGCGATGAGGGATCAAGTGATGAAAGTGATGACAACATAACACCACGTCAGAAAAGTACTCGCGAGAGGAAACAGACTTCATTTTATGCTTATCATCATGTTGCTACCTCAGAAAGTGAACCTAAAACATATCAAGAAGCTATGCGCAGGCAGGATGCTGGTAGATGGCAAGAAGCGGTACAAAGAGAACTGGATACCCTGAAAGAAAATAATACCTGGGAGTTCTGTGAGAAGCCTGTTGGTGAAAAGACTGTAAGTAGTAAGTGGGTATTTAAAATAAAGAACTCTAGTGGTAGCAATCAGTACAAAGCTAGGTTGGTAGCTAGGGGCTTTGAACAAAGTGATATGATGAATTTATGTGAAATATATGCACCAGTAGCAAATTTGTCCACCTTTAGATTATTTGTGTGCATAGCTACTAAGTTGAACTTACCTATTTACCAAATGGATGTAACAGGTGCATTCCTATATGGCAACATTGATGAAACTGTGTACTTAGAATTACCAGAAGGTGCCTATACTGGTGATAAAAATGTAGTAAAACTAAAGAAATCTCTGTATGGTTTAAAAAAATCACCAAAATACTGGAATGACAAGTTTAATTCTGTAATAACTAAGCAAGGTTTTGTAAGGTCTCTAAGTGACTCTTGCTTGTATATAAAAAGTACTGGAAACACAAAAACATATTTGTTATTATATGTTGATGATTTATTAATCTTTGGAAATGACAATACTGAAATATGTGACCTTAAGTCAATGCTGAACAAAGAATTCAAAATGAAAGATTTAGGATTAGTGTCTAACTTTCTAGGTATACATGTAAAACAGGATTTAAAAAATGGTGTTACTAAATTGAGTCAAAAAGAATATCTTGAACATGTTTTAGAAACTTATAAAATGCAAGACTGTAAAGAAATGGCTACCCCTATGGATTTGAATTTCAATGCAAAAATATTAGAAGAAAATAATGATAGTGTGCCTGACAAAAATATTGAAAAGAAATGTAGAAAAATTATAGGAAGTTTGTCTTATGCAGCATTAGGAACAAGACCGGATATTTGTATTGCTGTGTCAATATTAAGTAGATATCAAAATAATGCCAATAATAATCTGTTAACAGCCCTAAAACGAGTACTAAGGTACATAAAACATACAGTTCATTATTCTCTGATATTTAAATGTAATAATGATATGTTGGTAGGTTATTGTGATGCCAATTGGGGGGGAGATTTGAAAGACCGTAAGTCAACCACTGGTTATTGTTTCATGTTTTCTAATTGTTTAATCAGCTGGTGCTCAAAGAAACAGGCTAGTGTAAGTTTGTCATCCACACAGTCTGAATATGTTGCCATTAGCATGGCGGCAAGTGAAGCTTGTTGGCTAATCAATTTATTAAGAAATTTCGATTTTGATAATGTGTGTCCAGTTGTGATGCTTAGTGACAGCCAAAGTGCCATAATGGCTGCTAATACTGATAGTGTAAAGCGACTGAAACACATAGATATCCGATTTCATTATGTTAAAGAGTTAATTAAAAAGGGCAAATTAATGTTAAAATACATAAAGTCTGAGGATCAGACTGCCGATATGTTTACTAAGGCATTAAGTAAGAATTTGTTGTCAAAGTTTACAAAAAATTGTGGCTTATATGAAAAGTGAGTGTTTTAAATTTTTTCTTTTCTTAGTATGTATTAACATTGAGCGGGGGTGTTGGTATAAGGCAATGTAATACAGTAATATGGTTGGTAACCCTGATTTGGTTCAGAAGTTTTATTATTTTTCTTTTCTTGTCTATGCTATGATATCTGTGCTATGTGAAAAATGTAGCGGAGCTCATTGTATCGAACGTTATTATTTAAAGTAATAAAGTAGATAATCTTTGTTTAAAACCATTTGTTTTACTCATTTTCTAATAAAAATGACACACTTCTCGCACTAGAGCCTAAAAAAGGCACCACCTGTACTAAAAAGAGTATTTTAGTACGTGTAATAGAACAAAATAGCATTTTCACATTTGTCAACCATAGACAAGTCAACCATAAGCAGTCTGCGGTTTGGGAGCATGTCAGTGATGGACCGAATCATTCTATTAAGTTTGACAAGCCTTTGGTTCTCGTTAAGGAGAAGAGAAACATTCCTAGAATGTTGCGTGAGGCTATTGAGATAATGAAATATCCAAACTTTAATAGAATGGAAAGAAGCTTGTCTCTACACAGTGTGAAATATTTCTTCAGTTTTGTTCACCACATTTTCTTGGCTTTAGCGATTGCAACATTTTATACGAAAACCAATACAAAAACTCCCAGTCGTCTATCGTATTTAGTTTCTGAGAAAAAAAATGTTTAAGATTACATTTATGACGTCATCAAAACATGTTTGTATTTTTATTTCCTCTAAATGCAAAATTAATGCGCTAATATTTTTTCTGTGTTTTGAAGGAACGATATTGAACCAAATAAAAAAAATACAGGACTGCATAATTGATCATTTTGATGATATTACGTCTTTTTGCTTTTTTTTATAAAATCAATTTTTTTAATGATTTATTGACGGTCGCATTTTATTTTAGATCTAAAAAACGTATGAGTAGTGTACCTATTATGTACCAAATTTTCACAATTTTATCATGTCGGACCTAGGACTTATAGCGTTTCTATGGTTTTGGCTCATTTCTATGTTAATAGGGTTGTCACAATCTGAAAACTGGCTATTATTATGTCGGGCCATGGCTTAGTGTAGTAGTTGCTAGTCTGTTCCAATAAGTGGACGCAAGCTAAATCTGTCTTATCGCTCAGTCGCTTACGTCCTTTTTACTAACTATTTTTTGCGAAAACTCAAAAAGCTGAAAACAATATTTATTGTATTAAGAATATTTATCAAACCTCCAGAAAAGTCCGCTACCGTTAAAAGCATTTTTGGTAAAGCTGAAACGGAGACGCTTCGCTCTCCCAAGGATTTTTATGTCTATCTTCTTCATAATAAAGACGTTCATCAACTGCGAGAGCCAAGCCAAGTTCTAGTCTTCATTAATTTCGGGTATTACTGAAGCATGTCGTTCAGAAGGCTTTAAAACTGTCACAACTTTATCCGGTAAAGTAGTAGTTTTTGTTTATAACGTCGGTCTTTGAGAGACAAATCCGAAGAATCGAGAGCACGCCGAAAAAGACGAAAATTGTAGTCTTCCTGTCTACCTTTCGAGAGTGGTGCTCACGAGCATACTGCCAACATTTAGTACGGGATTCGCCGGCTTGGTCGGACAGCATTGCCACTGGCAAAGGATTCATCTCAATGAGTTTCCAACCGTGCATTACAATTTTGTGCATTGTGACTCACATAAAATATACCAGTCATATGCCATTACACAGTTTTCAGCCACAGATGTACAAAATACACGGAAAGCGTTAGCAACATAGCTGCTACTAAAATGGTGTGAAAATCGTCGACAAGCCACGGCTCTATACCTGAGTATTCCGGCATAAATCTTACGATTTTTTTTCTGAAAATGCTGTCTGAGCAGTATTTCCGTCATTAGTGGTGCCCGAATTTGGTCTAACAACTTAAAACTTAAAACGACGTAAAACTTAACTAATGCTTCTCAACTCATGTGCATTGCGATAGACGCAACCGAATGGCCAAACACTTATTATGACTGAAACAGGAAAGTCTAATTAAATGGTACCTAAGTACTATGCCTATGACCAACGACCAATAAGCGGACTCATCTTCATAGCTACCAGAGAATAAAGGGTCCCCGGAAAGAACGTGTCTAGTCAATTAAAATTACAGAAGGAAAAACCACCTTACATTTGATAGAATAAGGTGTGAATTTGCCCTGGTTTTTTAAGCACTGGACATGTTTTTTCCGTGGACCCTTCAAATAGCCTACAGTATTTCAAATATTAATAAAATAAATAAGGGCTTGTGCTTCTCACGCGAGGTCCTATAGGGGAGGAGGGGGTCCAAGAAAAAATCACGAAAGATCACGATAGGTTTACAAGGAGACTTCACGTGTAGTTTTCGACGATGAACAAACTAAGAAAAAATATTGAGTGGGATGAAAAACTATCGAAAGCCTGCAGAGCATGATGGTAAGAGCTATGCTCTATTTCTGCTCCGCCAGTCACTTGGTATTACACCGACTCTTAAGGGCTTCAGAAACCTGCCATTTGACATGTATTGTCCAAGCCCCAAGGACCAAAGGCCAGTACTGGGAGACTGTGCGCGGACTGTGGCATGTATTTCTGCGCAAAAAAAAAGTGCAATTGCACAGAGCCGTGAACAAGAGGCTCTAGGGGTAGAAGTAGTTCGACCAACACGAATCCTAGATCCCAAAAGGAGGTCCTTTGCGTGATCCGGGAAAACGATGACGCCGAGTGGCAAGATGAAGATGATGTCGAAGAAGTTTCGCCCGCTACATGCATGCTGGTAAAAGTGTGACCTGTTGTGGCGATTGTAACTAACCAGGATAATCCCTGGACCGACGAATAGTTAATAAATAAACCTTAAGATTTTTAACGTATTACAAGTTATTTTCTACCTGTCCTTCAAGTAGCACATATAGTACCTACTAGGAATCACATTACACTCACGTTTAATAGGTACATATTGTAATTGACATTCATGACGGAATTTCGCGAAATTAAAAGAATTCTTAAAATTTAGTTGAATGAGACTGCAGGGGGGGGGGGGGGGGGGGGAGTTAGCCAAGAAACTCACCAAACACACTTGAAAAGTGACAACCCTGACTGAATTATTTAAAAATTCATATCTCGCTAGTCCTGCAATATTTGCATTTGATTTTTTTTTCACGAGTAGAGCATTTTATGTAGTATTCGTTAGTTTTAAAATAAAATGCGACCGTCGAGGAAAAAAATGTTTTTTAATTGTAAGAAAATTTGCGACACCGTCCTCTAGAGTCATCAATTTTAATGTTTGATAAATGATATCGGTGTATTAAAATTACCTTAATATAAACACGTAAAAATGATTTTAAAAAATAGGCATTAAATATGAGTAAATTCACTTTTCAGGTTTCTATGGACTTCTATGGATGTTTATTTCTTTTTTGAAATTATCCAAAACTATGATACATAGACCTACGGGAGTTTCAATGTTCGCTGTTATTTGACATGGCAGATAAATTAAACAATTAATCACACTTTCGCAAAATTGAGGAAAAATTCCACACTGTGCTCTACCACCAGCTTGGGATCCAGTTGTTCATCTGATAAAGGAACAGTCTAGACATAAACCGTGAGGCTGATGTATTTGGCGGTGGTGACCATTTCCCCCCCCTTTTTAGTACTGGCAACATTTTTTCAAAATTATTTTAAATTTCCTTATTAATCAAAATTGTATGTTTTGGTTTAATGCATGATGGTCTTAAGATGTACTACAAACGTTTTTTGAAAAGAGTTGTCCCGCTGAGTTTCTTGCCGGTCCCAATTTTGGGATACCTTCCTAACAATACAATCATACAAAGGAAGGAAATACTTCTCAGGCAGTGGCGTAGGGATAGAACCGGCGTAGATTATTTATTTTGTCTCTTGTCTTCATTCTGAAAATATTTGTAATGAATAACTAGCTTAATTTGCAAATTTTGTATGTACATCCACCCTTAAAATTTATTGTCTGTGGTTTAGTAATTTTTCTTTGGTGGGTAGTTTTGTACTTATCTTTCTTATTTTGATGGAGGTAAATCTATCAAATTTCCTCCATTGTCAGTCATCCGCAGACCACGAACCCTGTAAAGTGTTCGAAACGTCGGAATGAAGTTAAAATTAGTTAATATACGCGAGTTTATCCGTTTTCATAGTTTTATTTCATTTATTATCTATTATTATTTATTTAAGCATTGCATTTATTTATCTGAACGCATCAGAAACACCGAACTGCGCTCCAAAACTGGTATTGAGGATGTAGGTAGGAAAGCCGCTAAACTGAAGTGGGACTGGGCAGGGCATGTCTGCCAAATGCATCCCGAACGTTGGGCGAAAGTAGCTACCGAATGGTCCCTACAACATGGTCGAAGCAGAGGCAGACCAAAAAGGAGATGGCGGGATGACCTGGACAAATTTAACGGGGAGTGGCGGGATTGTGCACTCGACAGGGTCGAATTTCGAGAAAAAGGGGAGGCCTTTGCCCAGCAGTGGGACACTGAAACAGGCTATTAAAAAAATATATATATTTATGCCTATTGTTTCATCCCCAGTTCACGGCGTCATCGGACCACTCCTGGGAGCAGACGCGGCAGAGCCAGCAGCTGCAGCCCGGCGTCAATGCGCCCGCGCGTCCCGACGACCGCGTGCGCAAGAGTGGCAAGCGCAGTCGCTGGGAGTAACTACCTTACTGTTCCAACTACATGTTACTGTGTGGAGTCCCGCTAGGTGTTCTTGGACCACTAATCTTTTTCCTATGCTAGTGATTTGGTGTATTATAGGTCGCTGTAAACCCGTAGAGTGCTCTAAGGTCACTGATCTACTTCTGCAATGCCGGTTTGCAACGCGCCGGCGCGCTCCGACGACCGCGTGCGCAAGAGCGGCAAGCGCAGCCGCTGGGAGTAACTACTTAACTAGCTTCCGACATCTTACTGTGTGGAGTCCCGCTAGGTGTTCTTGGACCACTTATCTTCCTCCTGTGCCGGTGATTTAGTGTATTATAACACACCAATTAACGCGCCGGCCCGCCCCGACGACCGCGTGCGCAAGAGCGGCAAGCGCAGTCGCTGGGAGTAACTACTTAACTAGCTTCCGACATCTTACTGTGTGGAGTCCCGCTAGGTGTTCTTGGACCACTTATCTTCCTCCTATGCCGGTGATTTGGTGTATTATCAAATCGGAATCAGAAAGGGATTCGAAAGTACTGTTGACACAACAAATGATACAACATTTACCAAGAAAAGAGTGGTTTACAGATGTAGTGAGGGATTAATTAATCTATTATGTAAGTCTCTGCGCTTAAACTATGAATATAACTATGAATATAGCCTAGATTGATTTATACACTATTGTGTCAACAGTACTTTCAAATCCCATTCTAATCGCGGTTTGATAATATTATAGGTTGCTGTCGTTTTGGAAACCCGTAGTGCTCTAAGGTCACTGATCTACCTCTCCAGTGCTGGTTTGGTTAATTGGTGTGTTATAGGGTGGACTACTAATATTTCTCCTAAGGCGTAATTTTAGAGTCAACGCGCCAGCTCGGCAAAAGGAGCGGGTGGGAGTAAGCATATTATAAATAAAATACATTTATTTCAGAAAATTATTCATACAGGTAGTCCGTAGTAAATACGCTACCACAAAAAATACTTATAAAACTAGATTAGTGCTACAACAACATGTTATAGTGTGGAGTCTAGTGTGGAGTATAGTGGAGAGACGACCGCGTGCGCAAGAGCGGCAAGCGCAGCCGCTGGGAGTAACTACCTTACTGTTCCAACTACATATTACTGTGTGGAGTCCCGCTAGGTGTTCTTGGACCACTTATCTTCCTCCTATGCCGGTGATTTGGTGATTTGTAACATAACACACCAATTAACGCGCCCGCGCGCCCCGACGACCGCCTGCGCAAGAGCGGCAAGCGCAGCCGCTGGGAGTAACTACTTAACTAGCTTCCAACATCTTACTGTGTGGAGTCCCGCTAGGTGTTCTTGGACCACTAATCTTCCTCCTATGCCGGTGATTTGGTGTATTATAGGGTGGACCACTAATATTTCTCCTAAGGTGTAATTTTAGAGTCAAAATACATTTATTTCAGACAATTATTCATACAGGTAGTCCGTAGTAAATACGCTACCACAAAAAATACTTATAAAACTAGATTAGTGCTACAACAACATGTTATAGTGTGGAGTATAGTGGAGAGACGACCGCCTGCGCAAGAGCGGCAAGCGCAGCCGCTGGGAGTAACTAGCTTCCAACGTCTTACTGTGTGGAGTCCCGCTAGGTGTTCTTGGACCACTTATCTTCCTCCTATGCCGGTGATTTGGTGTATTATTAGGTTGCTGTCGTTTTGGAAACCCGTAGTGCTCTAAGGTCACTGATCTACCTCTCCAGTGCTGGTTTGGTTAATTGGTGTGTTATATAACACACCAATTAACGCGCCGGCGCGCCCCGACGACCGCGTGCGCAAGAGCGGCAAGCGCAGTCGCTGGGAGTAACTACCTTACTGTTCCAACTACAGGTGTAGTGAGAAATTACTTGCCTTCGGAAACGTTCGTAAACACATGCTGTTTCAGGCAGTGTCACCGAGTCTGACTGAAGTAGCATGACAGCTATTACTGTCAGTCTCAGTGAGATAGACTGAAACAGCATGACGTTGACGAACGTTTCCGAAGGCGAGTCATTTCTCACTACATCTGTACATGTTACTGTGTGGAGTCCCGCTAGGTGTTCTTGGACCACTTATCTTCCTCCTATGCCGGTGATTTCGTGTATTATAGGTCGCTGTAAACCCGTAGAGTGCTCTAAGGTCACTGATCTACTTCTGCAATGCCGGTTTGCAACGCGCCCGCGCGTCCCGACGACCGCGTGCGCAAGAGCGGCAAGCGCAGTCGCTGGGAGTAACTACTTAACTAGCTTCCGACATCTTACTGTGTGGAGTCCCGCTAGGTGTTCTTGGACCACTTATCTTCCTCCTATGCCGGTGATTTGGTGATTTGTTATATAACACACTAATTAATGCGCCGGCGCGCCCCGACGACCGCGTGCGCAAGAGCGGCAAGCGCAGCCGTTGGAGTAACTAGCTTCCGACATCTTACTGTGTGGAGTCCCGCTAGGTGTTTCTTGGACCACTTATCTTCCTCCTATGCCGGTGATTTGG
>JALPQI010013798.1:0-26627 GCA_025490895.1 Thaumatotibia leucotreta | reverse complement strand
GAAACCAATTCCCAGTTCAGAAGCTGTGAGCACTTTTACTTGTTTTAAATATGCTGTCGATGTCGGATTATGTCAGTTTTTATAACCTTTCGTCTGTGGCTGTCAATAACGTGCTTTTAAAACTTGTGACCTTGTATGTCTAATATAAAGTTTAAATTTGAACGGCAGCCACCACACGGGATTGTTGAGCCACTTACCACTGTTCGCAACTTGGTCGAATAATACAAATCGGGTTCCGAACTCTTATGAGGCTGGTATCACGACTTTGGCCGAACTCTGCTGACCAATGAGGCGAGCGTTGCTACGGTTAGCCAATGACTGCTCGCGTATTCGTCAGAAGGTAACATTACCATGGTTACGTAATAACAAAAATGTTTAACCAATGATTGATCGCTATTTATCCGGAAGCTGACGTTACTATAGTAGTTACGTTATAACATCCGCTTTAGACCTGGAGACGTCAATCTAATTTCAGAGTCCTGATGGTAATTTCGTTCACTTTCCTTTTAACGGCTGTCCCTGACAGGTATTTTTTCAAAGTTAGAATTTCAGTCAGAAACTATCAAGTTTCTATTAAACATTTTTATTGCTACTGACAGATTATAGGATTATAGGTAGATTGTCAAACGTTACCTACCATATTTCTACAAAGGTTACATTACATAAGTTTTCAACTAACGTCAACTGAGCTGTAACGAATGATAATAAAGACAGCAATAGCATTTGTCTCTGTCAATGAAAAAAATAATTTAAAATTGCTCGATAACATGGCTATTTAGCTATTTATCTATAAATATATTGATCTTGAATGGAAAGTATGCCTCGCCTATTAATGTCAGATAAATCATGGCATCCGATTTGAAGCAAATACGAATAAATTACTAAACGGTTTTAGACAAATCTATGAAGAACTGTCGTTATCCAGTTTCCTCTAGGAACAACGACATCTAGCGTTTAATAATGGCCGATGACTAATCCTTAAGTCTCGTAGACGAAGAAATTTTTATTATTTCAACTAGTTTTGACATACTGAAATTTTGACGCAACAAAGATTCGTATTTGACGGACATATCATCGGGGAACATCGGTCATATCGCGATCGTGCCTACTAACGAAAAATACCGAACCCATAATATTACACGACCAAATTGCATCCATTGTCAAGTGGCTCAACATTCCCATGTACCTAAATAAAATAGTTGTATTGTAAGTATACTAAGTATTCAAACTGTCATGTTGTTGGCCGTGTGGTTACGGCAGTAAGAATATATTTGTCATCACCCCAACTCCTCCTGCGGGTGTCGTAAGAGTCGACTAAGGGATTGAAGTGTCACTGACCATTATTTGATAAAAGATTGATGATGGGCAGCAGCGTCATCATAGTAGACACATTACTGCGATCACCAATCCGCTTGCCCAGCGTGGCGATTATGGGCATTTACCTCCTAACCCCTATAACATAGTTAATAGGAGAGGCCTACGTCCTGCAGTGGACTATCATAGGCTGATGCATGCATGCATACATGCAAACTGTCATGTTTAGTACACATGACATACGACAGTTGTGACGTTGAGTCGACACGTCTTTTAAACGTTCAAGGTTGTGAGCTTTCCAGTGGCGTGTTCGGACTTCGGAACAAGCGTACCTATGTAGTTAATTAACTATAATTAAAGTAAGTACCTAGTGATATAATAGGTCTACGTACCTAAATAATAACCCCAAAATTAGAAGCATCCTAAGGTAATACATGCATGACATGACAATCATGAATTGGGTCATTCTCATAGGGCACGATTTTTGGGCGTCGGGTAGAATAACTTTGTATTCTTGCATATATATGGCGTAAAAAAAATGTTGGAGGGTAGTTTTCGTTTTATTCTACCTGTAGCAGTTGTAATTTCGAAGATAATCTCTTGAGAACTAGTAATAAAAAAATATAAAAGCCTACTTTTATCATGCTCCATCAAGCGTACAGACTCCAAAATTTGGGACAAACCCCTTTGCAACTCGGGAACCACTACTATTACCTAACACAGGGTATTGTTTTATTATAGTCAATTAAACAAATTAACATTTTGTTAAGTTGATTGTTATTTCAACTGCTTGTATAAAGAAATATGATTTTTTCTCCGCGCGTACGAATTTATGACTAAACTCCGTCATTGGAAGCAAAACAAAATTTCACATCACTATTTGCAATTTTACGCACATCACTATTGCATTGAGCGAGCCAGTTCAGTCTTGTCTGTGACACGTTGGGCGACGGAGGTGCGTTTGGCGACGCTGGGCGATTTTACGAACGTAAGTATCTAATCTCCGTTTTTTGTCACTTGCATTTTCTCAACTCCGTTTAGTCATTTATTTTTCTATTGATGTGGTTGATCGTTCTACTATTTAAGTATAATGAATCAAACTGTATATTACCTGTAAAATGCGTGTAATGTCATTGTACTAAATAAGATAATTAATGAAATAAAAATAAAAAATAGCTTTCTCCCTAGGCTCCGTCAAATAAACTCCGTCAAATATTTAGACGGAGTTGAAAAAATACGTGTATTTAGTATCTAAGTGAGCAGTCACATGCAAAAAAAACTTGTTTTTCATCAAATTTGCTGCTAAAGCACAATTAAAGTACCTATACTCCCTTTCTTTAATTAGGTACCTACTGCGAATTTTACGTAGACATGTACTGTTTACATAGTACATTGATCTACAATACCAAGAAAAATAAAACATGTGAAATTTGACGCAATTTCTTCGTTCTGAACACTAACGATAGATTTTTTTACTTACAATACCGTTTACAGCATTTTTAGAGCTAGGGCTTTTCGTTAAACTTACTTCAATATTTTTTTTGTATCATATACTTAGAATCTCTAAGTCCCTCAAACGCGATATGCGCCAATTCCGTACCAAGTGTATAGAAGAAGCCATCGAGCGGAACAAGGGCTCTAAAGTTTTTACAAGGGATCTGTCTGTTGGGCAAAGCCAGCTCGCCAAATTAAAGACTGAGGATGGTAGAATCGTCACATCCAGATCTGAGCTGCTGAGTGAGATAGAGGGTTTTTATGGACAGCTGTACATGTCAACTAGCAGACCCGAAGTTGATCTACCGGAAGACCTCAGAGCTAGACTGACCCGACACTATACAGAAGATATCCCGGACATCAGCCTGTGCGAGATTAGAATGGCTCTTGAACAGCTCAAAAATAACAAGGCGCCTGGGGAGGACGGAATTACAGCTGAGCTTCTGAAGGCGGGTGGTAAACCGATCCTTACGGCCCTTCAGAAGTTGTTCAATTCCGTCTTACTGGAAGGGAGAACGCCAAAGGCATGGAACAGAGGTGTGGTGGTACTGTTCTTCAAAAAAGGTGACAACGCTTTATTGAAGAACTACCGACCCATCTCACTTCTGAGCCATGTCTATAAGCTGTTTTCAAGAGTCATTACGAATCGTCTTGCACGCAGGCTTGATGACTTCCAGCCTCCCGAACAAGCCGGTTTCCGAAGAGACTTTAGTACCGTAGACCACATCCATACGCTTCGCCAGGTTATACAGAAGACCGAAGAATATAACCTGCCCCTCTGTTTAGCGTTTGTGGACTACGAGAAAGCCTTCGATTCGATCGAAACATGGGCAGTACTACAGTCTCTCCAACGGTGCCAAGTCGACTACCGCTATATCGAGGTGTTGAAGTGTTTGTACGAGAGCGCCACAATGTCAGTCCGACTCCAAGACCAGAGCTCGAAGCCTATTCTGCTGCAGCGGGGAGTTAGGCAAGGAGATGTCATCTCCCCTAAGCTGTTTACCGCTGCACTGGAGGATGTCTTTAAGACTCTGGACTGGAGAAGGCTGGGTATCAACATAAACGGCGAGTACCTCACTCACCTTCGATTCGCTGACGATATAGTAGTCTTGGCTGAGACCTTGGAGGACTTAAGTACTATGCTCGTTGACCTCAGTAAAGCCTCCGAGCGAGTTGGTCTTAGGATGAACATGGATAAGACGAAAATCATGTCGAATTCCCATGTAGCACCAACTCCCGTAATAATCGGAGACTTTACACTCGAAGTTGTAGACGAATACATATACCTAGGGCAAACTATTCAGTTAGGTAGGTCCAACTTCGAAAAAGAGGTCAATCGTCGAATCCGACTCGGTTGGGCAGCGTTCGGGAAGCTACGACACATATTTTCGTCCAATATTCCGCAGTGTTTGAGGACGAAAGTCTTTAATCAGTGTGTGTTGCCAGTGATGACATACGGTACTGAAACGTGGCCGCTTACAATGGGTCTCATAAGAAGGCTCAAAGTCACCCAAAGGGCAATGGAGAGGGCTATGCTAGGAGTCTCTCTGCGTGATCGGATTAAAAATGAGACCATCCGCAGCAGAACCAAAGTAACCGAAATAGCTCTCCGAATCGCTAAACTGAAGTGGCAGTGGGCGGGGCACATTGCGCGTAGAACCGATGGCCGTTGGGGCGGGAAGGTTCTTGAGTGGCGGCCACGTACCGGAAGGCGTAGCGTGGGTAGGCCCCCCACAAGGTGGACCGATGACCTGGTGAAGGTCGCAGGAGTCCGCTGGATGCGGGTGGCGCAGGACCGGTCATTGTGGCAATCTTTGGGGGAGGCCTATGTTCAGCAGTGGACGTCTTTCGGCTGATATGATGATGATGATGATGATGATATACTTAGAATGCCGAAAATCAACAAACCTACGGTAGAGTATAATGAAAGAAGCTCAACGTAGGCGTAGAGCTAAAATAAAGCAAAATCCTGAAAAATACGCTATGGCAAAATAAAAAGAGCGTCAGCGTAAAATAAGTATTATTACGTGTATTATGTTATTCACAAAGTGATTGTTAATGTTTGTTTTCGTCCATGCCTTAAAAAATTCGTATACAAATTAATAAAAAAAGTCACTTTTTCTGCCCCATGTCCCTATGTCCCTTTGTACGCTTAAATCTTTAAAACTACGCAACGGATTTTGATGAGATTTGAAGGTTTATATGTACGTATAGTACCCGTGCGAAGCCGAGGCAAAGCTAGTATTAAAATACATAAATTATCATTCAGGTTTAAGAGCACTGTATCCATCAACTCCATATCATATTTCTAAACTCCGTATAAAATATATCAACTCCGTCGCAACATTTTCAACTCCGTCTTGGTGAAAAAAACAATGGCTTATAAAACGTGAACTAAAAGATATATATGAGGGACAAAAGTATACATATGATCTAAATAACTCAATGATTCGTATTTTATAGATAATATAGCAGTAAACATACTGTACAAAATCAAGACGGAGTTGAGGCTGAGAACGCCTAATTCTGAGAATGACCCAATTCATGACATGTTTCTAATAACTGTAAGTATGTGCCCATTGTTTCACCACGTATAGATGTTTTCTCTATATTATGCATACTACCTTCCTGGGTCAGATGTGGTGTTCCAATACTGAACTTACGAACGAACTTTATTGGCATGCTCAACCATGTAAGGAAAACACGCAGTTCAGGCCACAATTCAAGCAAATTTAAGCCTTTTGGTACTTTCAATAAACACCAAGTACACCAACACTCCTTTGTTCTTTACCATTACTGGAAGAATGTCGTAACTATGTCAGTATATTTAGAAATATATGACGTTTTTAAGCAGTTGTGTAACATTCGCGGGTCGCCGTGTGGGCTGCGCGGGAGTGGATTGGAAATCACGCACCGGCACAGAATATATAAAGTACAGAAGCTCCACTGCTTTGATGTTTACAAATGCCGGCTTTTTATGTGCCTACACAATTATTATTACCAAACAAAACGACGCGCGAGGCGACGCGAGCAGCTAAAATGGGCCGTATTGCGTGGCGGAAAGGTCGCTTATAAGCCGCACGCCGTCGAAAACAGGGTTGTCAATTATTGAAAACTAATAAAATAACGAACAGCGCTATGGCTATGAGGCGTCTGACAAATACATTACTGCAATGATATCTACGGCGTTAATAGCATTCGTCTTGATAGCTAATTGAAAAATTTAGTTCATGCGTGATTATAGAATTTATCTACGCATTTCATACACGTGATTCAAAAATATTTGTCACAACTTTGGCGGCACCTTCTTTGTGCTTCGGCCGCGCGTGTCCGGGCGGCATTGTTTGAGGTGTGAGTGAGATAGCAACACGACTTTGCTAACTTTAGGTGAATATCCATCCGAATAATCCTGATAATAACACGAACATTCTAAAAATATCTGTAGACAGTATTGAGGTGTGCAGAAATTAATATATCTGTTTAATGCATTTAAAAAGAAAGAATTACGTTAGGTACCTACGCATTAATTACAAAAGCAGCATAAATAAGTAATGGTTTAATCACAATCGTAAGGCAGACGTAACACGGCATTATCTCTTATATGTACCTATTTGATATTATGGGAATAAAGTCAGACAACCAAATAATATGTTAGGACAAAAGGCGCGAAATTCAATAATAGTATGTGAGAACGAATTTCTTACATTATTTAAATGTGCCGCTTTTTTACTGACAAATTTGTCCGAAAATAAACCTTTTTGTCTGTAATTGACTTGAGTTTCTGAGAATTTAATTTACTACGAATGTAGGTAATAAGTATATTATTATGTTCCTTACTTTTTAGTATCTCTCAAACGCATCGGCTGTGCGAAAAACGCGTCATGAAAATAAACATTATTATTATTATTGCAACATGCTGCTATGCAGTATATTTTCGGCGTTTTCATTTAAGATGCACATGTATAAAATAATCCTAATATTTGCAATCGATATATTTCGCTATACGTGACGAGCCAGCGTTGTAAATTTAAACGTGCGTTCCGTTCCGAGACAGCGCGCGCTAACCATTGAATAGACCACGGCGACGGGGCGCTCTGCATGTACTTGTGCCCGCGCGACGGAATCGCGGAGTGACACCCCCTTGGCACCGGCTTATGCAACGGAGTGGCCAGTCTGCAAATATATGCGAAAACTTGCACTAGTGTTTTGTAGTAAACATTTTAGACACTTACTTAAGTATTTACAGACCGCAAACCATATGTAACCATTTGTAAGATTCGACCTATTATGCGTATAGACGTATACGCATAATAGGCTCTCCTATTGGAAGAAAATCCATATAAAACATTTCGCCAAAAAGACAAAAAGCCATTTTGTGTGTTGTGTTTGTCTTAAGTTTTAAAGAACAAAGAAGTAGCTTTCGAATGGATAAAAATAAACTCTCGAATAAAATTTTAGCTTTTGATACATCAGCCTTCAGGGAATTAAAAAAACCATTACAATTTTTTTATTTTTCTCTTTTCCGTTTTATCCATTCGAAAGTAGATGCCAAGTTTTTTTTAGTTTAGCAATGGTATCTTGTTCACTGTAAAGAGCATTTTAATCTATTGTGTATTTTTACCAATGCTCGGCGGAGGTGAGCTGTTTTCATACTAAATGACATGTATCACGTGACATTTAGTATGAAAACAGCTATCTACCTACTATTTTTCCTATGTACGTACTACGTACACTACTTCAAAGGTTAACTCGAAGAGCTTTTTCCGCTCTTTCTCTTGTAAATTGTTTGAGGTGTGCAATAAAAAGTTTTTGTTCGGTAAATTCTATAGTCGATCTATCTAGTACTAATATTTTAATATTGCTGCAGAATAAACCTCCGGCGTCGACGACCGGCTCGGTGACATCTCACCCGCAGTGCGCTAGCGACACTCTAACCTGTCACTTAAAACGCACTGGCCACTTCACAAACTCACGCTAGTAAATAGCGCGCAAAAAATAAAAAAAACTCACTGGCCACAAAGAACCGCACATTAAAAAAGTAAATAGCGCACTAGCCCTTATACAACAACAGTTGTCAATTATTTTAAAAAGTTAGACCATAGAGCCATGCGCGTGTTTTTGATTTTCTTGCTGGTGTTGGCGGTAGTGGCAGCAGCACCGCAAAAGTCTACATTGCAAACGGGACCAATAGGTGAGCAACTTTTTTTTTATTCATTGTTATTGTTAGGAATACATGTACCTATGTCAAGGAGAGTTAAAGTTAAAAATCAATAGACCGGTATTCTGTTTTTAAATTGGTAAGTAGGTATTTACGAGTCTCTCGTACTTGATGATTTCCACCGTAAAATGACTATTAACAATCTTCGAAACGCCTGCAATATTGTGATTATTTTACCTAAATAAAATAATGAAGACAATGTAAAACATGTAAATTACAATTACAATAATTTAATACATTACAGTCTAAGACGCAATTAAATCATAATTAACTTCTTTATTCAAATGAACGATGATGTTACCTATCGTATATAGGTAGTTAATTGATTTGTAGGTACTTGTTTAGGTACATTATTTATGCCATTTAATAAGTGGGCCGTTGAGAGATTTTTTGAACCAACAAAAAGTGGTGTTTTTATAATATTATATTTATAAAGAACGCACAACTAACATAATCGTCTATTGCTTAGTTAAGTTGATACGGAAGACTTGGCCGTGACCTCGCCAGTTATCGTAAACGAATACAAATCATGTGTCTGTTATATCGATTTCTTGGTATTTTTTGTTTATTTATTATTTAGCGTGCAATATAAATTGATGATATTTTCCTTATGCAGTTAAATTACGTAAACTAAACAACGGTTGACTGCCTGTCACTGTCTAAGAGTCGGGAACATGCTCTATTCTCCATACTAACGTACATGTTACGTTCTTATTTTAAAATCACACGATAAACTTATTATCATGTTTGTAAAAACAATGGCATAAGATATATCTAGTGTTAAAATTAGTCCCTTTTATAAGTTTTGTATTTTAGACCTTAAAATAATGTTCAGTTCGGCTGGATACTATTACAACCAGAATATAGTTAATAGTGAAATTAAAATCAATTTCCGCCTAAGACTTATGTAATTTTGTAAAAAAAGGGTTTTTTTCAGACAGTTTTAGTAGACAGGTTTTTATATATAAGAACTTTATATATATGTAGTTACTACAAAAATAAGTTTAAAAACAAGAAAATTTTATACTAACATACAGCCGATCACTATAGCGGGAGGAACGATGACTATAGGGCCTCTCACTTGATTTCTAGCGCCCCATCTTACTCCAGATGAAACAACATCAAGGTGGGTTTACAGTGTAAACTTTACACAAAACGACCAAATGCTCAAGACGAATTATGTTTTGTGTAACGAACAAATTGCGTAGAATGGGGATAGAATGAGCATTCGCTCGTTTGGTGTAAACCCACCTTTACAATATCCAGTCAGTGTCCGTTATCAGGAATCTCAGCGTTGAGCATTGCTTGCTGAGGACTCTTAAACGCAGACTACAGTTTCCAACTTTAATGTTTCAGACAAAGACAGCCAGCCCTTCATAGAGGAGGTGGTGGTGGAGTCGGTGTTGAACGTGCGCGCGCCGGCGGGGCGGCAGGCGAGGACACACACCAGGACCAACCTGGCCCTGGGGACGAAGGTGGCTGAGAAGAATTAGGCGAAGACAGTCTCTAGCTTTAGCTTTAATCACTTAGGGATGACGACACTCTAGAATAGAACCGAAACAACGTGGCCCAGAGGACTAAGGTGGCTGAGAAGAATTAGATGGAGAAGCCAGTGTCTCTAGCTTTAGCTTTAATCACTTAGGAATGACGACACTCTACAATAGAACCGAAGCAACGTGGCCCAGGGGACTAAGGTGGCTGAGAAGAATTAGATGGCGAAGCCAGTGTCTTTAGCTTTAAGCACTTATGGGTTTTCCGACCCGCTGGTGGCCTTAGACCAAGACCTTAGAATCTTAAGTGCAAGAGGGAGTCCCAATATCGGCCTCTCGCTTCAACTTATGAATTGGCTCGCCGCCGGTCGCCTTAGATCAATGTCGTAGCCAGGCTATTAGGGATGACACTGTACGGCGAAAACAGTCTCTAGCTTTAGCTTTAATCACTTATGGTCTAGCCACGACATTGGTCTAAGGCGACCAGCGGGACGAGAGAGTGAGTTCCGATATCGGCCTCTAGCTTCAACTTATGAATTGGCTCGCCGCCGGTCGCCTTAGATCAATGTCATAGCCGGGCTATTAGGGATAACACTGTAGAATAACTGAGCTTAACGACCCAACCTGGCCCCGGGGACTAAGGTGGCTGAGAAGAATTAGACGACGAAGGCAGTGTTTCTTAGCTTTAATTACTTAGGGATGAAACTAGAATAGCTGAGCTCAACGAATCAACCTGGCCCCGGGGACTAAGGTGGCTGAGAAGAAAATGATTAGACGATGAATGCAGTGTCTCTAGCTTTAGCTTTAATCACTTATGGCCTGGCCACGACATTGGCCTAAGGCGACCAGCGGGGCGGAAAATCATACATGCAAGAGAGAGTTCCCATATCGGCCTTTCGCTCCAACTTATGAATTCGCTCGCCACCGGTTGCCTTAGACTGATGTCGTGGCCAGGCCATTAGGGTTGACAAATAGCTGGGCTCACTAAATCAACCTGGCCCAGGGGACTAAGGTGTCTGAAAAGAATGAGGTAGCGATTGTGTCTCTAACTTTAGCTAGGCAGGTGGAAAGTTTCATATAAATTGTTGGGTAATGTTGACCTGTCTAGTGTGGTTGGTGCAATTCGCCTTAATTGAAGCGCAATTAGGCACTGAAAGAGTTGTTCCAAATTATTAATTTTCGATATTTTCTGGCATCATCATCATCACCCACCTCATCCATTGTGACCAATCCTTAATTATCAGTTTATGAAGATCGCACATATGCAACTGGCCACTTTTTAGGGTTCCGTAGCCAATACGGTAAAAACAGAACCCTTATTATATTCGTCATGTCCGTGTCCAGTATAACTTCTATCAGATACAAACAAGTACAGTTATATTTTTTTATTCCTTATCCTTATAAAGACAAGACATAAAAAATCGAGTCTGATGATTTTGATGTCACAACACTTTGCCTAATTTAAAACTGTTAAAGTACTGACATATTAGCAAGTTATTACATGTTTCGCAATTTTCGTTATTTTCGCAAGTGCGTGTGCTAGTTTACAGCAGTTGCCTCAGTTTGGGCCGACGACATTTCTACGTAGCTTCTACATACGTTACGCATGCTATTTTTGTTTCTAAAATTCCTTAGTCTAGTCTAAATACTTTACGACTGACTTTTACGGGTTGTTTCACAATCCTCGGATTAGATAAAAAAAAAACCATTTATGTCGCAAATGTATTTTATTCGAAGGTGGTGAAACAGCGGCCCTACCGCGAACTTCGAAATCCGCAAATTTCGAAGATTTGTCTCTCTCACTCGAATGAAGCCTCAATTGGAGTGACAGAGAAAAATCCTCGAAATTTACGAATTTCGATTTTCGCGGTAGTAGGCTGGGCCCTGAGTAACATGCAGTTTCAAGTAAAATTGTAGTAATTAATAAGTTACTTAGTTTTTATGTAATAAATAAAGGAATTAATAAATAAACCATCTCGATACCTTACGTCGTTTCATTCAAAATATTTCAATATTATTTCATCAGTCATCAGTACAAAATATTACGATACAGAATGATAACCTGTCAAATAGAAAACCAAAGCACCAAATAGAAGATTATGAATTAGTTATTTATGTGGCTGGCGCATAATAAGAGGCATTAAACATGAGTGTGGTTTTATGAAACGAGCCGTAGGCGAGTTTCATAATAAGATCACACGAGTGTTTAATGCCTAATTATGTACAGTCACATACATGTATTTACAATACTAAGTGCCAGCATTATTTGAACAAGAGAATCAAGAGACTCTTTAAGCATTTAGGACTATAATACTCGGCAAGCCTCGTGACCTAAACCCGGTACTCAACTTATATAGCATTCATATTGTTATGATTGTAAACAATACTTATTCTACGACACCCAAATACATATACCTAGTATACCTACTCGAAAACAATAAAATAGGTTACATACCTACTTAAAGAATGAATAAGAATAGGTATTTATACCAATAAATACGTACAGTTACCTACACACAACTAAGAGTAAAAAAAAGTAAATCAATAATTTTGTTCTTTAGTTTAAGTAAAATCCCAGTATTTGGTCATCAGTTCATCTGAATCACTCATAATTAATTAACTTTTTGCACAATCACGTCGGCCAAAGAAACAAAAACGCTAGAATATTTTAACCAAGATTTACAAATTTCGAAAACATATGCCGAACATGCCATAGACAAAATAAAAAGAAAATAAGCCGGTTATCAATTACAAAAAATATGGTTGCGTTCAAGAATATCTAAATGCCAAATGTGAAAATAATAAAATAATATTATAGAATTTATGGTTTTTACCTTCATTTGGAAAAACTTATTTATTAAAACGCATTTCAGATTATTTTTACATGTTGATTTAAATCATGAAATTAAAAATGAAACCTATTTTAAAAAGCAACTTACAACTGGAAATGTAAACAAACCTGATACATGGAAGTTGTCCTTAGAAAAAAAATAACAGAACTCCTATATTCATATCCTGCTCAGCAGTTATCATATCATATGAACCTATAGACAAATAGACTTTCTTATCGTTACTCAAATGACGTTAATTGGGATACCGCTGACAATCATCTAATTGACAGATTTAAGTGCTGCCCGGCAAGCACATCATTGAGCGCGAGATAGCTCGCGCTGCGACAAACCCATGTCGCGGCTGTCAAATTTATATTTCTAGCCGTCATTTTCTCGATTTTGGTAGCACAAGTTAACAGCTCGAGAAATTAGTTCCATGTGAAAGAGTCATCCCGCGGGCGACATAACAAGTATTGCCATTTATGTGTGGGACTAACTTTTATTTCCTAGCAACACTGAATCGGTATAAATAATGTTGAATGATTAGCAAAGAATATAATACTCTAAAGAGAAGAACGACAACTCCTTATTAAAATGAAGCCTCTTCGCAAAAGTTCGTTTATACTACTAGCGACACAGTCCAAGCGCAGTACTAATTTTGACAACTAGTTTAGCGCAGCTGTAGTAATTCTGTCTGTGAAGCAGATGATCCAGGTTCGAATCCCAGCAAGGGAATATTTATTTGTATTTTTCTTTAGATTTTAATATTTATTCGAGTTTCCACCCAAAATCCCAATCTGCATTCCCAAAAAAGTACCTATGAGAAAAATATGTCATGTAAAATGAATAAAAATAAGAAACAATGTTCTCGTCGAAAAGAACTTATGATTTGTGATTCTGAGCTGAATTGGTGGAAACAGTATGATTAACCGAAATGTATTTTCTAAGAAAATGCTCTATATGAAACTTGTTCCTGAGGTATATTTATGAATCATCTAAGAGTAGATATTTGCGCACATAAGGCCATAGAGTACTTTCATCAGATTTTATGTAAATTCAAGTAAGACAGTGAAAAAAGAATCCTTAACTGTGCTCTACTTGTGATAACATATATAATAATATTGTATGAAATGAAATGCAGCATTATGTTAAAATTACTTATTTATTTAGTGCACACCTTTTATAATGTTCTATCTTTAATACAATTCTATGTATAATTTATTAACTTATCTTATAATGATAATAAAAATGATTATATTTTCATTTGTACGCTTAGTAATGCGAAATATAGAATAATATAACATAGAATGAGAAACTCACAATTAACATTTTAAATTGGATTTTTATACAATTTCAAATATCGTTATCAGAAATTGTAGACAATTCATTACCTAATGAATATGTATCATCTAGCTCTCTATTTTTTCTCTAATTTATTCAATTGCACCTTTTAAACAACATAGTGCACACATCTGAAACATGAACCCTGATGGGCGTAGCACATATTAAGTATTTTTATGGTACACAACAGTATTAATGAATTAGTTAATTAAGAATATCACTTCTTAAATAATTAATTCAATAATTCAAAATTACATAGTAAATTGTATTATAGCTATGCTCACTTACTTTAGAAGACTCGCAGTTACAAGGAACATTATTAACATAACTAGATATAGGTGAAAAGGTTAAGAAAAGCTCCTGTTGTATGTGGTTGTAATACTTGTAATCTATCCATATAGGCATTTATTTTGTTTGTGTTCGCATTTTAAATATGACGTATTGTCTTTTTGAATAGATCACTACTACATACAACAGGTGACTTACTTGAGTTAAGCTATATTTTTCACATATATTAAACTGAAAGTCCTTCGTTACGTTCAGGATTCAATGTCACGCCCGTGATATAAAACAGTGCTTTATCCCCTTGGCGTATAATCTATTATTCTAGTAGCCAAAGTAGTCAAATTGTTCAATACACCAAGCTATACAGTATTTGATGCTGACTATACGTGGAGGCAGAAACGAGATTATGCGTATCAGCTCGCTTTTAGAAGATGAAGATTCGCTCCCATTTCCTATAACATTTTAAAACTTGATCACGTACTCATTCCTTGATATCTGTGCCTTGGCGCCCCATAAACCTAAAGTTTTGACACCAATACTTATAATTATATTATTCTTTGCTACGACCCTTATATTAATTACGCTTTAGAAATTCGGCATTTACCCTCCCTGCACTCTCTTTATTAACTGTATTCCGTTGGAGATGAAACGGCATCGCGTGTCTACGCATGTAGCATCCCATACTAACATCACATGCTCCAAGTAACCCCTTCAGGTATCTTACAGTCATTTCTGATAACTCCAGAGGCTCAAGAAAATTTGTGAAGTATAGTTAATTAGCTATTCTTGGCTTTTTCCGCAAATTGTGCAAAATTTGGGTCCCGAGGACATCAGAAAACAATATTCATATTATTCATTTATTTTTGAATATATTTAATTTCCTTTTTAGCGACTTTTGCTGTGCCTCTTCTGATACATGTCTATTTTTTAAGACAATATATCTTTTTAATGTGATAATGAACACATGATATAATATATTGATCACATTATTGGCGAAATGCTGCGGACAAAGCTTTAAAAATTGAAAACATGGCTGACATTCGCTTTGAAGAACAAACATCCCTAGTTCTCGAATTTTTTCTACATGTAAATTCTTCTTAAAAAACGCATTGCAGGTACCAGCTGCCGTTTCGACTGCCTTAATGAGATCGACACTGGCATAGTTCAGGCTGTTCTTATCTTTATCATATTCTTTTAATTCAGTGAATTGGTGAATATTTTCACTGCCCGGGTCTGATGTCAATAGCTGGGTACACTGCGGACAACTACTATTCATTTTTTTGATGATAAAACCGCATACGTACGCGCATGCTTGCATTTCTGAAGTATTTGTTGTCAGTTCTATTGCCTCTACCGGTACAGGTACATCATCGGCATCTTCCGTGATGTATTCGTGTTCATCCCCATTAAAATCGGCCGACATTAAAAACACTTTTAAATTGTTCGTCAAAATTGCCTCATCGTCTTCACAATTTTTGTTTTTGCCACAGTTTTTCAGATTCGTAATTATGGCAGTCTTAAACCCTGCTATAAATTGAGATATTGTTGGATTATAATTTGAGCCACAATTATATCTGACACATCCAAAAAAGTTTTCTAATGGGTCCTGATTTAATCTGCGTGTGGAAAGGGATTTAACGCCTAACTTTGTTAGGTTATTCCACAGCCTTTCTACTGCATTTATTGTTTGGATCCATCCTAATTTTGATGGCGGAACTTTTTTTGAATTGACAAATTCCATTTCGTAGATGAATTTTTTCATTTTTTGGAAATATTCCAAATGAGGACTTCGAGCAGTGAGATTGGTGCTGTATTTTTTTCCTCGTCTTAGGTCCTGCGAGTTTGCATTTAGTCCGTCAAATAAATTGTCAAATTTAGTGAGCAACGTCGCGGTTACGCGGGCATCTGCAGGAAGCTCATCTGTAACAAATTAGAAGATTGAGCATTACACAAATAAACATAAATTCGGGAACAATCTTACACAAACTTCACCTAGTTTTGTTAGCTTACAAAACTACTAACTATAGTTATTTATTATACAAGGGGGCAAAGTTGTTGTTTAACTGTCGTGCCAATATTGAGACCTGAGCTAGCGAAAGATTCCAAAATTGAGCCACGAGCGTAGCGAGTGGTTCAAAAACTGGAATCTTGAGCATTGCGAAGGTCTCAAGGCACGAGAGTTGAACAAACTTTGCCGCCAAGTGTAATACAACTTTTTTCCCCTCACTATCGCGAGGAAATATGATTAAAAATCTCATCCAAATGTAAATTAACTTAAAGAAACTATTTAAAACTCAATGTTGAAACGTATCGTAGAATAGAGTTACTAATGGAACATAAATATTGCCAATGGCTTACAAAGTCACATGAGAAACGACCAATTTAACATGTGAGCTCCGATTGCGCATGTTTACTACGGTCATACAGATCCACTTATACTAGGCAGTAGGGGGCTATAGGAATTAGAGAAATGTCAAATTACTTTATTCACAAGTGTGTAAAAAGCGTTTTTACCCGCTCGTATTAAAGGATAAACGAGCGCTTTACGAGCTAGTGAGGGGAAAACAATATTTATGAATATTAGATATCAATATTTAACAATATTTAATTTTTTACGCTGATCATTTTTTTATGTGAGCCACAAAAAACCTGAACGAAACATGTTCTTAGAAGTAGGTGTGCAGGCCATGTTTTCGATGTTCTTAGTGTACACTTGTGAACTACTCTTACTGTTGTTGTAGTACGGTCTTATAATTTATTAGATTTACGGCCTGTTTCACAATCTCCAGTTACGGCTATCTGTCAGATAAAAAATAACACTATCTCTTTCTTTCACCTGGAAGAATAAAGAGAGCTTGTTATTTTTATCTGACAGATAGCTTTAACTGGAGATTGTGAAACAGGCCCTTAAGCGTCCGCATGTCAACATCATTTGTTTTATTAAGTACTGATTTTTCAATCCCCAGTTAACAGTAACTGTCAAATAAATGTTAGCTCTATCCTTTTTTGACTGATGACCAGCGATAAGGATGGTAATACTTTTATCTGACGGATACTTTTAACTGAGGATTGAAAAATCAGCCCTATGTTATTAATATTATTATAATATTGCGGATTTATACGGCGTCGTATTGAAAAACTAAGAACATATTTAGGTTCAGATTTTCAGTCGCTACCACATTAAAACTTAATCATTAAAGAAAACTCAAATTTGTCAATCAAGGTTTGTGAAGTGGGTACCAAGCGACGATAAATGTGGGAATACATAAACCATTCGTCAGTTAAAAGTAAATAATCCTGTAAACTTTGAATTATTTAACGCACTTTCAGAAAACAATCTTGGTCTTATCACCAACTTAAAACCTTAAACCTGAAGTTCACGTTAAGTTTTTTGCTAACATTAGGTATTGATATTTACTACTTACTAGTACTTAGTAGTAGTATTAACGTAAAAATATACCTATCTGAGAACGTGTTTCACGTAGTGTCAAAGACATCAAATGCTATTTAAAATCAAACATATTTGTTTACCTTTTTTTACTTTCAGTTGTACAAGGTTATGGGCCTTAGGAGATGTTTTGGAAATTAGTTCTAGTTCTAGATCTGGGGCCTATTTCTCAAAAGCTTGTAACTTATAATACAAGCGGAAGTCCTTATCTAATTAATAGTGTTAAAAAGAGACTTCCACTTGTATTACAAGTTACAAGCGATCGAGAAACGGGCCCCGTAGTACCCAAGTAATTAAGTACAGATGTAGTGAGAAATGACTTGCCTTCGGAAACGTTCGTCAACGTTATGCTGTTTCAGTCTATCTCACTGAGACTGACAGTAATAGCTGTCATGCTACTTCAGTCAGACTGGGTGACACTGCCTGAAACAGCATGTGTTTACGAACGTTTCCGAAGGCAAGTAATTTCTCACTACACCTGTAGCACCTAGTAGGTACTGTTTTACTGATAATAAAAAAATTATGTCCTTCTTAAAATTAATTATAAACTTAGCTAAGAGTTCTTTTATTGTAAATCGCTTAACTCTCACAAAAATTTAACTTCGATGTCAGCTTTGTAACGACAATTAAGCATAATATTAAAAAATATTTTTTTATCATTTAATCCAGAAATAATACAAGTATATGCAATATAAAAACACGAATAAAGTGGATTTACGTAAATATTAAATGTTATATGTCGTTATAAATCTGACATCAAAGTTAACTTTTTTGTTAGACTTAAGCTAATTGGGTGTCCCTAGAAGTGAAAATTCCCCTACATCGCCTGTGCGCTCATTTCTATTCATATTCTGTTTTAGCTGTACATACTAGGTCTACAGTTGACATGCTAGTCGTATAGGTACTACTTACTTGTAGCAATTTTGGCTAAAATACCAGCTGTTACGGTATGGCTAAATACTTGAGCAGCTAGTTTGACTCTCATTTTTTGCTTGGGATTCGGGTTTATGTGTTTTTCCGTGAGAGCAGGAGCGTACACGAAGTTGGGATTCGTATTGTCACTAACATAAAACTTTTTTATGTAGTCCCATTTAGCTGTACCTGTAATTAATAATAATAATCGTTTCTTATTGTGTCCGTGAATGGGCTGCAGCAGGTGTACAACACACCAATTTTCTCCAAAGGGACTCTACGTATTGGAGCCATATCCCCGCGCAAGCCTATCAAAAGATCAGGATATACAGGCCCGTGAAATCTTGTGAAAAATACAATAATAATAATCGTTTATTGCAAACTATGATGGCACCCTGGTAAGGTATGGCAATTATTGTTAAACTAGATACATACACATTATATCTAACTTCCGGTTACAAAAATGACTACCTATTATATTAACTTATTTCAGGTTTTTGGGTTGTTTTGCCGTAGTTAATACATATTATGTATCTTAGATTATGTGATAAGTAATATCATATTTAATAATAATTAATTGTATTACCTTCAGTGGTAGTACCATCAGGTTGTTCATCAATGGGTATTTTTATGTCATGTGCCAGGAACATGTTTCTCAGACATTTCAAGAGATGAGGTGGGTCTGCTATAGTTACGATCTCTCGACCGTCGTGTCTAAAATACGGAGTCTCGGTAGTTGCTCCGAGCAAATTTAGCGCCTTTACATTTACGGAGCTCATATCACAGATAGTAGCTACGACGTTCAATCCGGTCTTAAAACATTCTGTAAGTACCTGCAAACATTTATTAAGATTTTTTTCAACACACTTGTTCGTAACGTAGTTATTATTGAACCGCTTTTAGGCTCATAGTCATACGTTATCGTCCTAATGCGGTAATAACATAACCCCACAAATTAAATTTGCAATAATTTGCGAGAACCATGTCGTGTAGATGAAGCATTCGAATTTAGCCAGGTTATGTTTATTTATTAAATCGACCAAAGAGTTGTCATGTGGCAGAAATAGCGGAATCCTGAAGATTATTTGAAAATACTATAAGTTTTCGTAAGTAAATAAATATATATTTTTTAATATGCCAAATTATTAAGTAATTATATTCAATGTAAGCTTATCGAATTAAAAGTGGCAAGACTGTCAGTGGGAATCATACATGGGTATTATTACATCCAACAGATTTTTTTTGTTAAGTTTTTCACTATCTATCTTAACCTGTTGCTCGTCCTAATTTACAATGCTCTGTTCTTATTTTTATTACTAGTTAGTAGCTATTATTATTATGCTAAAAACATATTGTTAAATTACCTCTTTAATTAATTTGGATAGCCTGTCTGCAGTCGCGGATTTACTAGAGAAATAAAATGCGATGGGTTGCTTCCATATTTTTCGAATCCCACATAGCATAAAAACTAAAGCATTGCATGCCACTTCTTCTGTTCTGCCGTGGGTGGTTCCATGGTCTTCAAACCCATCAACACAGTCCAGTTGCGGATTGTAATTCAGGTGTTTCCTGATAGCCATTTCATCAAAAACCAAAGAGCAGATACTGTCGTCGTCGGTGAATGTTTCGGCCATTGACTTCAATCCGGCGAATACCTGGTTGTTGATCCCTGGCTTCATGGGTACCTTATTCAGCATGTTATTTAATGTGGCTGGGCATGGCAATGAAAAAATACTTGTTAGCAAACGATAACAAGCTGGTGATTTTTTGTACAATGTTAAAGCCAGTATTTTTTGGTCCAAATTATATCTTCTCCCTTGTTTGGCTCTTCGGTAATTAATAAGTTGGCTCTCGAGTAATAAAGTAAACGAGTGGTTTAAATTTAATTGAAATAAACGTTTGACATTCTCATCATTACAAATTTTTTCAATTTTGTCAATTTCAATGTTCCTAATTTTTTTCTTTAACCTGCGAATTCCTTGAATTTTATTTTTACAAATCTTATACAATTTTTGCTCCGTTTCGGAGAGCTGGCTAAGTTTCGTTTTGTCAATACGTTTTAAAATTCCTTTGGCTTTTTGTGTAGTTGACTTGGTTTTTACCGAATCCTGAAAAAAAAAAGATTTAAACTAATTATTTATTGTATTAAATACCAACCTAGAATAGCCAAGTCAGGCCCACATAAATTACATCCTTCTTTCGAATTTTGCGATTTCCCGAAATCGCAGATTTTTTTACAACACATGATTATGCTCAGAAAGTCCTCTTTTTGAAGGTGAACTTATGTATAGAAAGTGTTTTTTTTTCCGCATGTGTGGGAATTAATTTTTTGTACTTTTCGGCACGGTCTGGTTGGTATTGGTATTGGTACTGCCGAGATAGTCTGGTTTTCCTCGCATTGTAAAATGTTGCATGATACACATGTTGAAATGTAGGCTTTTTAGGGTTCCGTAGCCAAAATGGCAAAAACTGAACCTTTATAGATTCGTCATGTCCGTCTGTCCGTCTGTCTCTGCCGATTTACTCGGAAACTATAAATGCTACAGTAATGAAAGGTAAGGATATGTGTTGTATAAACTGATACATAATTAATTAATTATGATATTATATTATAAAAATAAAATATTGGGGTTGTTAAGGTCATAATAAATAAATAATAATAACAATTTCACATTTATATTGAAGCGAATCGTTTTCATTATTGAATATCAGCTCTCAGTCTTAAAAAGTGTGTCCCCTCCCCTCTATTTTTTTAAATGCGCGGTATAAAATTAAAATATATTTATAGGGTGATTCTTGGGTCATGAGCAGGATTGAACAGGGTAGGTACTAGGGACGGTCATGCTGAGCAACTTTCACTACTGTGATAACCAAGAAATCACCAAAAAAATCTCTTAATTATGAGTTACCTAATTGATCCTTAATTGATGGTTAAGTATCGATTAACTCATAATTAAGAGATTTTTAATTCAATTCCTCGATTGTCTCTAAAGTGAAAGTAGCTCAGTGTAACTGTCCCTAGTACCCTGTTCACTCCTGCTCATGACCCAAAAATTATCCATATGTTATGCATATTAATAAACTCTTTCAACGATTTTTGATTTGAATTAATTAGCTGTAATAGTCTTTGAGATGGGTTGATTTAACTGTATTTCTTTATAATAAATTGATAATGGTACGGAACCATACGGTTGTGCGAGATTATTAGTGACTCGGGAAACATCCTCCACGTACATAGATATAATTTTATATAAGTATGAAAACAGAATAATAACATTCAATGTACATTATAAATAAGTAATAATAATAAATATCTAGGACATCTTACACAAATCGACCTAGTCCCATGGTAAGCTCAATTAAGGCTTGTGATGTGGGTACCAGGCGACGATATATATTATAATAGATAGATACATCCTCATCATCACGTCAGCCGAAATACGTCCACCACTGTACATAGGCCTCCCCCAAAGATTGCCACAATGACCGGTCCTGTGCCACCCGCATGCAGCGGACTCCTGCGACCTTCACCAGGTCACCAGTCCACCTTGTGGGGGGCCTACCCATGCTGCGCCTTGCGGTACATACATACAGATACTTAAATACATCGACAGCCATGACCAAGGAACAAATATTTGTGATAAAAATAATTTATTATAGTTACCATCAATTTAAATGGTTCGGTAGCAACGGTACTTGATCTTGTTACTGCTAACTCTACTTTGTCTATCAGGGTAATTGGGTCTTTTGAGCATCCAGCCACCGGTTCCTGTGAGATGTGTGAAAAATAATATGTAAAACCAGCCGTAATGCCACCTTCGACGTTGGTAAACTTGGCATTATTTCTTTGGTATATGGCACCTAATATTTTATAATGTGAACATAGGTACATAGTAGTGTTACTACCTACTTAAAAATATAAAACAAAAACATTATATATATATTTTTGTAGAACCACACAATTTTTATATTTAAAAATATTACATTTTAAATATGTACCTACTTTTAAAAAATTGTGTGGTCCCACAAAAAATACGAAAAACCATTCCAAAGAATAATGCCCTTGCCAATCAATATAATTCGAACTACAGCTCAAAAATTTAACTACCAAACGTGATAAAAACCCTAAGGGTCAGTATTGAGTCAATTACATTTTGGTAGCTGTTCATGTACATATAGAGCACAGTAATACGGTATTGGACATATTTGTGTTATAATTATAATTAATGGTTAAAATATATGTACCCCTAATTATCATACCATCAATGGGGACGATCCTACGTCACTTATAACAGGCAGTGCTCTTTCGCCCACCAGTTCGACGGAGTCTTTTGAACATCCAGCTACCGGATCCTGTGAGACGTTGATCTGAACAAAATATTATTATCATTTAGACCCCATCAAACAATCTAACCGCTAAAGTACTCTAATAAATGAATACGCGGGACGCATCCGTAATCAAAACCGTTAAATGTATCACACGAGATGAAAATACGTTTTGCTCTCGTGTGATAAGGCTTGTTCACGAAATAAAGTAGCCATTGCTGTATAATTCTTTTTTTTTGTATCAGACCATACCTTTGTATGGGTGTTATTACAAAGAAGGACTCTTTGCCTATCGTCTCAAACGCTGTGGTTGATATTTATATCAATTTCTCCATAATTATGGACTTTTATTTAAATTTCTGGATTTCAGTAGCGTTTCTTTTTATTTTACCATTTTGGGTCGTTTAGTTTCCCTATGGGTCTTAACTAAACTACAATACCGATACTATAATAAACTGTGAATCTACAATTTTTATTAACTATTTCAAGTCTAACATTGTTGAAATCGTCTCTGAAGTTCGCACTTTTTTGGGCCTGAACTTTTGCATTTCTCAAAAGTTTTCGGGTTCTTAAAGGGCCCCAATACAAAACCACAACACATACTCCAAACCCCAAAAGAAAATGCTTTTCACTTACCAAATATGCAATTAGTACGTATATCCTTCACTCGACGGCACTAATCACAATAGTTTAATAGATATTTTGTTATTTTATTTTTGTCTTCCCTTGTTTATTGAAACTTTAGTTTAAGGCCGTTAAGTTCGTGCGACATGAAATGAAAACTTCAAAGAAAAAATATATAGCAAATGTTAGGTTGGCAGCTAGTTCTTGGCGCCAAACCATTGACACTTGCTGTCAAGTGTGACAGATGTTGTTTGGTTTGTGGCGCCTTATTAACGAAAATTATTGTGGTAAGGTTGGTACGCCGCTACTTCAGAGTAATTTTCAACCAAATGAGATATATTTTGTGAGTATATTTTTAATATGTCCGAAAATCAGGTAGATTTCATTATTTTATAGAAATAAATCAGAATATCAGTAGATTGCTTCAAAATCAGGTAGATCTACTGCTTTTTCAGTAGATCTGGCATCACTGGCATTGACCGTGAAATTGACGTAATCGAACAGAGTTGCTGTACTTTAAAAATCACTTTTGAATTTTAGGCAACCCCTTTTGAAATACCAACCCACACAATGACAAATTAAGAAAAATCATGTCTTACCATAGGAGTTGATAGGCCTTGATGATTAGTGAACAGCAAGCTTTAAAAATGAAACATCTCTAGTCACGATAACTTTGTCTCGTTCACGTAGTATAAAGATTAAAGAGATAGGACATTTTAATATGAAAAAGTCAAAGTGTCATAATAATAATCTGTCGCATGACATTTGTAGATTGTGTTTGGTGGCGATATTTTAAATGGCTCATGAACGTAAAATTTAAGTTAATTAAATGCCTTTTATACTCTTTATACGTTACTTAGGTACTGTGGATGTTAGTTACGATTATTTACATTTAAACCGTATATTTTTTGAAACTAAAGAACTATGAACATGAATCAATGTCATGTATGTCATGAATGTTCATAGTTCTTTGATAAAAATGTATGTTATGTAAATGTATGTATTTCAGTCATCGGAGCCCAATAATAATACAAAGCAAGATGTCGTTAAACTAAACCCATAGTTTCCAGAGGGAGAATGTGAATCCGGAAAAGATGAAGTACCTATATTGGGTCAAACTCCAAAAAATAAATATATCGGGTCTTCGAATTACTAGCAGATATTTCGATGAAAGCTTGTACAAATCATTTAAGTTTATAATGGAAATATGAGGGTTTCGTTTTCGTACCCGATACTCGCCTCCTTAACCCTTCGAGCCCCAGCGTCACCCATAATCCATCCTCCAGGTTCCAAAACAATATACCTATGACCTAAAAGTAGTTGATATATCGGATATCCTCCATATACCAACTTAATTATTAAGGTCAAGTATGGTCAAGAAAAGTAACACCTTAAGTTACATACATCGCGTCTGATAGTATTATGTATAGTAAAAATCATACTACGATTATTTATTCGATCTGCAGGTTATTTTTGCGGAGCTGTCAATAAAGCATGGTATTAATCAATTATTCATACTGTTTAAAGATATGGCGCAAACTGAAGAAAAAGGTTCGCATTCCGCAAATCGAATTCCATAACAGCCTTGAAGGCGGCTGCTGGGTCGCGCTCTGCAGCTCGTCGTGAACAACAAGAGTACGCTTGGCGCCCGAGCTCGTGGCGCAGCCTGCGTTTGGTTGGGTGGTTTTAAAGCATATCGTTGAAGTTAGAGCCCACGGGTGTATGATATTTTTTCACTATATTTATGAGGTTTCATGTTATTACAATTTATGTTAGTAAATCACATTTCACATAGTGGAAGAAATATAACACCGTGGACGCGAACTTCCGCGGCAAAGTATAAAAGCCCATTCAATTCAGACGATCGTCTACAATAGAGCAGAAATTACAGGCGTCTATTATCTAATTAAATTATTAATATATTTGTGATTGTAAACTTGTTTGGCTCAACTGTTCTTTACGATACAAATATTTGTTACATTGAGTATTTAATACATGTTATTATAATAAATATATTTTTTTAATAAATACATACTGGATTATTTATTATATATATTTTTATTTGTTTAAAATACTAGTAATTAGCCGTGTGGAAACGGTAGTAAGATTACATTTGTCACCACCCCAACTCTTCCCGTTGGTGTCGTAAGAGTCGGTTAAAGATTGAAGTGTCATTGACTATTTATTTACCAATGGGTAGTAGTGTGAGTAGTGTGTCCACTATGATGGGCAGCAGCATCATCATAGTGGACACACTACTCCCGATTATGGGTATATTAACCTCCTAATGCGTCCATGCACATAGCCTAAGGAAAGGACATTGCCCATGCAGCTGTGAACTAATAGAGGCTGATCTACCTTTTCCTATATAGATTTTGTGTACAAATGCCGCTTTTCTTAATTATATTGTACTTGTAAAATATAGCTGCGTAGTTGTACGGTATACTACACCGAACATCGCTATCACAATTAATACAATTATGTATCTTGCCCGTATCCAATGCTAATAGCTATTGAATAGAAGTATCTAAATACTTCTATTCAATAGCTATTAGCATTGGTAGGTACGTTAATACTTCTTCTTTACAACTGCTACTTTTGAAAATATTACTAGCATTTGATTCTCTATTGAACCTCCATGGGTCTTCAGACCTTACGGTATCGACTGTAGGGTCGGTAATGAAACGAAGTTTGTTAATATTAAAACATTAAATAATGCCTTAGAACGCATGTACTAAAACAGATTATTCATAACTACCAATACATAGCTCATAGTTTACAATAATAATTCGACTGATAGCCTAAATTTGCAATCCGTAACGAAGTTTATGTGTTTCTCGACTTTCTCGCCACCTTCACATCTCGAAGACAATTTGTCGCATTTTGACATTAAAACGCAATGTATTTTATCGCTCAAGGTACACTTGTGCTACGAATTTTGAGGATATATCGCGTGGGACTTTCAAGCGAAATAATTATGTCGCTTTGATAGATCATCGCGAGTCAGCGTTATCTCGCGCGCATGTTGTGCTACCAATTCGTGACATAGCTCGAGAAAACTCTATGTCGCAGTTTTTGTCGTCCCGCGCCCATGATGTGCTTGCCGTGCTGGAGTAGAAAAACAATTAAATATTCCCTTGCCGAATATAAAAAGTTAGTCATAATTTGCGCATACTTTATTTATTTGACAACTGCACGGCAAGCACATCATGGGCGCGGGACGACAAAAACTGCGACATAGAGTTTTCTCGAGCTATGTCACGAATTGGTAGCACAACATGCGCGCGAGATAACGCTGACTCGCGATGATCTATCAAAGCGACATAATTATTTCGCTTGAAAGT